>ML103409.1:74850-157907 GCA_003697995.1 Taxidea taxus jeffersonii
GAGGAAAAACAAACCAAGAAACAGATTCTTAACTGTAGACAACAAACTGATGGCTACCAGAAGGGTGGGGGGGAGAAGATGGGTGAAATAGGTGATGGGGATTAAGGAGTGCACTTGTCATGATTAGCACCGAGTGATGATGGAATTGTTGAATCACTAGATTGTACACATGAAACTAACATAAACTGTTTGTTAACTGAAATTAAAATAAAAACTTTAAAAAAATAAGTTAAAAAATAATGAGTTATGAAAATTGCTTATCTTATGTTTTTTAATGAGAGCCATTGGAATAGTTCTATAGCTAGGCCATGCCTAAAATAAAGATGCCTTTTCCATCTTATTGGAGGATATTTTAACAGCTTCTAAACTGACCCTCATATTCCTTTCCAGAAAAATCACCTGGGCCTGGAAACTGATAGTCTCACATCCAACAGAAGCTTTTGTTCACAGAAGACACAGGCAAAAGAATGTTACCCTTTTCCTATTTGCCTGTCTATCCAAATTTTATGTATCCCTAAAGTTCTTCCAGGTGGTATAACTGAGTCCTCTTTTCTGTAGTTAGTCCTTATATGAAGATATTCTTAACATCAACCAAGCTTTCTAAAAACTAGGCAATTCCTTTATGAAATATATTTCAAGGATTTATTCTAAAAACAATACAAACAATTATCATTTCCAAAAAAATTATTCAACCACTATTTTCATCAACTCACAGCACAAAATAAACCTAGCCGGAGGACTTGGTGCCTTTCTATACAGCTTTCTGGAAGAAAGACCAATAAAGAATCCTTCTCTACCTAATGCAATCCTTCCTACCTTCTGAATGGATCAAAATTCAGTCCAGTAATGTCTGAAAATGATTTGTTAGTGTTTCATTCCTTTTGCTATTAACACCAGGGATGAAAGTTGATAGAATGGGCATCATCTTCAATAGAGTTTGACAAAGGACCAGCTGTACTTCATGAAGAAAAGCCTCTTTGCACACAAATAAACCCAGTAGAGATTATCATCTTCATCGTCTCTCCAAGCACACCTTACTAAAATTTCAGAGACTCAAGGACTAAAGTACATAATTCATCCTGACATGATGGGTTCCAGCCTCCATCATGCTGGATTTCCTCCAACATAAAAGAAAATAACTGGAAGTTTTTTGGCTTATTCATCCCTAGGATGAATAGCCAATTTTCATAGGCTAAAAGCCTTCAAAGCAAATTTAGTAATATATAAGCCTAGGGCTTAATGTAGGCTCCTCATTTCCCTTTGTTTTACTTATTGTTGTAATTATTTTCATATGTGGTTATTTGATTCATAAACATCTCCTCCAAGAGGTTAAAACTCCTTGAGGTTAGATAGCTTCTGGTTTGGTTCTCCTACATTTATATTCCATTACCTAGCAAAATTTCTAGAATATAGTGGCCAATGAGTAAAAAAAGTATTGAATGAATAAAAGACTCCATAAGAATAAATTTCCTCCAAATTATTTGATTTTGTTTTACCACAGTCTTTCAGAACCTCCTCCTCTTTACCTAATTCTTCACCTCTTTCTCATGGAATAAAGTTGTCCCATGCATCTGGCTGCACCCTAATTAAAACCTTCCTCTCCTGCCATTGATAAATCTAAGAAACCAACCCTTTCTCCCATTGTAACAGTCCCATATGTTATGCCGCAAATCAGCCCAGATAAAGTAGGTGTTATGAGTCAGCCACAACAAAAACAAATCCCAAGCAGTTAAAGGCAAAGAGCTGCACTTTAGATAATTCTGCAAAATGTTAACTGTGCTTCTAAAGTACTAAAAATCCTCTCTGGAATTTAGCTATATAAACACAAATCTAGGCCTGGGATGATTTGTATAGTACTAGAATGTTTTAAATAAAATAAACTCTAATATTCATTGTTTTGGGAGATTTTATAAATAACATAGAAGGAATAAGCCATTGACATCTGAAGTTGGTATCTGTGATTGAGATTACTTGGGGATGACCAGAAAGGTCACCAGAAAGCATTCATTTATAAGTTGGGTAAGAACATCTATATTTAGGTGTTTTGAGAAATAGATGAATATATACCAACACCTTTCACTCAAAGCAGATATGCAAGGCATTTCTCTAGTAAAAGATCTAATTCTCTAATATCTTTATTTCAGTTAATGAAGTCTGTATCTGAATTCTTGAATCTTCATTCTTGAATTGGGAAATTATAATGATCTCCAGAATTATCCTATAGGCAGATATAGGTTTACTGATGATTTCCATAGTCTCAGAATTAAACAATAATTATTCCACCTGCTAACATTACACGTTTCCAATTAAGTAAATACTTTTTCATGAACACAGTTTAATATGACAATATTTAGGAAAAGAAAGTTAAGAGTTATTGAAAAGGTGCTTAAGGGGAAAATAACTTGTAAGACATGATTTTTACCTAATTTTTTCCTTTTCCTTTTGGTATTACCTCTAGAAAGTGGAAATGTGAGAGTAAGTGGAAATGTGAGAGTAAGTGAGACTTTATTTTTTTAAAGATTCTATTAATTTGACAGAGAGAGAGACAGAGCACACACAGCAGTGGGGAGCTGCAGGCAGAGGAAGAGGGAGAAGCAGACTCCCCATTGAGCAGGGATCCTGATGTGGGGCTTGCTCCCAGGACCCTGAGATCATGACCTGAGCCAAGGGCTGACACAACCAACTGAGCCACCCAGGCATCCCTAAGTGAGTCTTTAGAAGCTGTCATTTCCCCGACTAAAGGGAAAACAAGATAGAATTTTATAGAATATCCCATATCTCTCTTGGCCTTGGACACAACCAAGATAAACAAGAAGATGTCTAAATGGTAAGTCCAGGTGACAACATCAGAGCAAACCTACCGCAATGAGCAGTTGACTGATGAGCAGAAGAATGGAGGTTGAATAAAAAAGTGAATTCCTAGATGCCATAAACATTTTTTTTCTATTCTGAATTAGGGGCTGCTTTGAGTTTAAGATGAAGAAAATTCCTTATCCCTTCTGCATGTGTGATAAACTTAGTTTAAGACAAAAGGTCATGTGGCTGCCTCATCCTGCTGATGCCATTCAAAGTGAGAACATTTCTCTGTGGGGTGCTTGCACTTTAGGCCTAGCTGGTGGATGTATGTCTGAGTGGTGACAGAGGCAATATGAGCCTGAATTGCCACCAGAGAAGTAGTGCCTCTTCTTCCAGCTCATGTCACTCTGCTTTGATCTCTGCTTCCAATTTGCTGGCTGCTAAAAATGCTCATAGATGACCTTTAAGGGCATTCTGCACTCTTCTAGGCACCTGTAAGATTAGTCCCAGTTTTGCCATATATTCCCTCATATTCTCCAGCTAAAGAAAATCCTTAAGAACACAATCAAGCTGAGTTTATCGCTCTTTACCCACCTCTTACAATTTTAGGGTTCCAAAGTTTCAGGCCTTTTATCCTCTTCCTATTCAGTTTTCACCATATCAGGTCAATGTGATTACCATTTCCAAATACATAACTTCAGCATATTCTCTGATGCTTTATTTGCTTGTAATTGGGATTAGGTGTAGGTATGGAAGATTATGTAGTATCCGTTTACTTTTCCTACACTAATATTGGCTTTGACTACTCAGCACCAGGTTTGAACTGGAGATCAGAGCTTGGCTAATCCTGAGAAGAGAGATTCAGTTCTGACAAATCAGTCTTACCTAGGATGTTCTTTTCTCTAGCCACCAGTGATACTGAGATTTTATTTATTTATTTTTATTTTTTAAAAGATTTTTCATTCATTTATCTGAGAGAGAGAGAGAGAGAGAGCACATACCTGAGTGGGAGAGGGAAAGAGTGGGAGAAGATGACTCTCCATGGAGTAGGGAGCCTGACATGGGGCTCGATCCCAGAACCGTGGGATCATGACCCAAGCAGAAGGCAGACACTTAACTGACTTAACCAACTTAACCAGGTGCTCCGATACTGCAATTTTAAATACATCTTTTCAAGGGCCTTTATTACACAGGGTTATGTACTTAATGTGGTTATGAACTTAATGGCCCCAAACAACACAACTCAGTTAAGGTCTTACCAGTTTGGAATTACTTACTCATTCATTGCTTAGCAGACCAAGGCATGAAATTTAAAAATCTAGCAGAGGGAACAGAGATGATAAAAAGGGAAAGAATGGACCTACCTTTAGAGAGTCAATTTCTCCATATCTGTTATTGTGGGATTCTTTCTTAGCTAATTTTCCAGTAAAAAATTTTGATATCATGTAGGCGGGCCAGCTGGAACAATTTCATTTCACAGTTACATTCAACTTTTAACCTGACATGGTATATGTAAGAACATATTCTTAGAAACCTTGTCCGGTTTTGGGTTAAGACTCAACTGAAAGCATTCTATTAATACATGTATAGAATGCCTATAAATTGCTACACTTCAGTTTGGCAGCCTTCTGAGCATCACTAGAATCCATCTACAGTCCATCTCAAATAGGATTTGGGTACCATGATTAGCACTGGCTCTTTTATGTTTCAGCTGTGAAACATCATTCATAGAAAATCTGAATTGGAAAACATTGTTTTCTTGTAAGCCATTTCTACATAGAAAATACTTTATCTTGTATAAAAACTTAAAAAGTTTTCATCATCATTAGCCATCAGGGAAATTAAAATCAAAACCACATTGAGATATACCACCTTACACCAGTTAGAGTGGCAAAATTCAACAAGGCAAGAAACAACACATGTTGGAGAAGTTGTGGAGAAAGGGAAACCCTCTTACACTGTTGGTGGGAATCCAAGCTGGTGCAGCCATTTTGGAAAACAGTGTGGACTATCCTCAAAAAATTAAAAATAGAACTACACTATGACCCAGGAATTGCACTAGTGGGTGTACACCAAAGATACAGATGTAGTGAAAAGAAGGGCCACATGCACCCCAATGTTCAGAGCAGAAGTGTCCATAATAACCAAACTGTGGAAAGAGCCAAGATGCCCTTCAACCGATGAATGGATAAAGAAGATATGGTCCATATACACAATGGAATATTACTCAGACATCAGAAAGGATGAATACCCAACTTTTGCATCCACATGGATAATACTGGAGGAGATTATGCTAAGTGAAATAAGTCAACCAGAGAAAGTCAATTATCATATGGTTTCACTTAATCTGTGGAACATAAGGAATAGCATGGAGGACATTAGGAGAAGGAAGAGAAAGTGAAGGGGGTGGAATCAGAGTGGGGAGACTAACCATGAGAGACTATGGACTCTGGGAACAAACTGAGGGTTTTAGAAGGGAGGGGGTGGGGATGAGTGAGCTGGGTGATGGTTAAGAAGAAGGGCATGGATTACATAGAGCACTGGGTGTTATACACAAAAAGTGAATCATGGAACACTACATCAAAAACTAATGATGTACTGTATGACTAACATAACATAATAAAAAAAAAACAGGAAATACCTTATCAAACTCACTTACTCCTATAAATGATAATCTTTTATCACTATGAAAAGCACATGGTTTATTTTATATTTCATAATCCCTAGAGATAGAGCTTTTAAATATACTGAGCCTCTGTATTTGTGTCCTAAATTTTGACATTTGACATACAATAATTGGAATGGAGTATCCTCTTCTAAAACTCTCCTAACATTCTTACCAAATTTTCTTTTCAGGAACACTTTTTCTCATGGAGTTTATGTTGCAAGGGTTTGTAAGAACTAACCTGTTTGTTCCATATTGTAACTGAACCCAAATTTGTATGCCCAACATTCAGCAAAACCAATCAGTGAGACATCAAGTATGCAGCAAAGAGAAGGTTTAATCGAGAGGCATCCAAACAAGGAGACAGCAGGCAGGCTCACATCTGTCTCAACCAATTGAGATTAGAACAAGCTTTTATAATCATGGGGACTGGGATTACATACATATTGATGAAAAGGCTGGGGATACATGACTATTCATGAGGAAAGATGGAGCATGTGCATTGAGCAAACATGTAACATACATTCCATATTTTCTTTGGGATGGAGTCTTAACATTAAAATGAGGCAAAATTCAACTCTGGATGTCAAGAGGTCATCAGTAGGACAAGGAGAGGGGCTATGCACATGATCTGAGAGCCAGTATAAACTGGATGTGGGTTTGGGCTCATTATCTTGGGTAAGGAATGCAGGATCTTGCTTGTTCATAGTCTAGAACCATATCAGTGACCTTCATCTGTGTCAGCCCAGGACTCTGGGGATACAGCTGGTGTATGTGTTGGTGGGCTTGAAAAGAAACAATAGCTAATTAGGGAGAAACAGGTGTCTGAAAAACAAATTTTAAATTTCCTGTTACTCTTAACCTTATGGGACAATTTCCATATCAGAACATTAGGAAAAGGAACAATCACATTGGCAGATTGTTTTCAGTAGAATTAACATAATCTAACATAATCTAATTAAAAATAAAAATATTTGCATTTATTGGAATTCCCTAATCTTTAAGTAGGCAGTACTAAATGACCTTATCCAGAAGAATTTTCATACAGTGTAATATTAGTTTCAAGTATACAACATAGTGATTCAACACTCCCATACATCACCCTGGGCTTACCAGAAGTGCACTCCTTAATCCCATCACCTACGTCACCCACCTCACACCTGGTAACCATCGGTTTGTTCTCTATAGTTAAGAGTTTCTTTGTTTGTCTCTCTCTCTCCTCTTTTTTTTCCTTTTCCTCATTTGTTTTGTTTCTTAAATTCTACATATTAGTGAAATCATATGGTATTTGTCTTTCTCTGATTGACTTATTTCACTTGGCATAATGCTCTCTGGTTCCATCCATGTCATTGCACATGACAAGATTTCATCCTTTTATGGCTGAGTAATATTCCATTGCATATAAATACCACATCTCCCTTATCAGTTCTTCAGATGATGGACACTTGAGCTGTTTCCATAATTTGACTATTGTAGATAATGCTGCCATAAACATCAGGGTGCATGTATCTCTTTGAATTAGTATTTTTGTATTCTTATACAGCAGAATTTTAGAAGAGATAATATTTGAAGGCACCCAGTGAAAACATTATTTATTGGGTTATTTCATGTGGATCTTTTTAGACTCATCAGGATGTTGTCTGTATAGGCAATGAGGAGCTTATTTTTTAGCCAGGGTAATATATTATCAATATAAATCTTTAAAGCTTTCAAACCAGAATTATATTCTCCAAGCTTTATGGTATGAAAATTCTCTGATTGAACAAATTTAAAATAATTTTTCCAAGTTAGAGGGACTTTTGCAAGGTCTCTAGTGGCTCCCATTCATGGAGACAGAATAAGAACTTCCATATGAGCCAATATAAAAAGACTCTCTGAAATTTTCACAAGAGAATCTTAACTCTTCCCCCAAAGGTCTGACCTGAAGCATTTGAAATTTATCTTTTTTTATTATGTTATGTTAGTCACCATACAGTACATCATTAGTTTTTTATGTAGTGTTCCATGATTCATTGTTTGTGTATAAAACCCAGTGCTCCATGCAATCCATGCCCTCCTTAATACCCATCACCCAGATCACCCATCCCCCCACCTCCTTCTCCTTTAAAATGCTCAGTTTGTTTCTTGGAGTCCATAGTCTCTCATGGTTCATCTTCCCCTCTAATTCCCCCCCCGCTTCACTTTCTCTTCCTAATGTCCTCCATGCTATTCCTTATGTTCCACAGATTAAGTGAAACCATATGATAATTGACTTTCTCTGGTTGACTTATTTCAC
Organism: Taxidea taxus jeffersonii; assembly: GCA_003697995.1. Taxonomy (NCBI): domain Eukaryota; kingdom Metazoa; phylum Chordata; class Mammalia; order Carnivora; family Mustelidae; genus Taxidea; species Taxidea taxus. Next base: position 82,587 of record ML103409.1, read on the forward strand.
TTAGCATAATCTCCTCCAGTACCATCCATGTGGATGCCAGAGTTGGGTACTCATCCTTTCTGATGTCTGAGTAATATTCCATTGTGTATATGGATGGACCACATCTTCTTTATCCATTCATCTGTTGAAGAGCATCTTGGCTCTTTTCACAGTTTGGTTATTATGGATACTGCTGCTCTGAACACTGGGGTGCATGTGGCCCTTCTTTTCACTACATCTTTATCTTTGGCGTTAACACCCAGTAGTGCAATTGCTGGGTCATAAAATAGCTCTATTTTTAACTTTTTGAGGAAACTCCACTGAAATTTAATTTTATACATGAACAGAATCTCAACAATGTGGCACTCATCAGAGAATTCAAGAACAAAAGACCAGAGATTGAGCAATTTTGTTAGAAGCTTTGCTAGAAAAGTTCAATATTTGAGCCAGTCAGATAGGGCATGTTAACTATCCAATCCTCAGGAGAATTCTGGCTCCATTCCTTAATTATCATCAGACAGCCAAGGCACACTACATTATCATTGTTCTCTGAAAAAGTATCTTCCCTTTGGACTTAATAATATGTCCTTAGTTTTTAATATATTGGGTAAAATATATTATTTATATAATTATATATGATATATTGATTATATTTATGTAACATATTTATATAATATTAATATGACACATTATGATATCATTATAATAATATATAATGGTATGTATAAATATAATATAGTAATATAATAACATAATAATTGTATTAATATACTGGAAGCATCCATTTGAAAAAGATTTCTGTAGCTTTATAAAACCATTTTCCACTGTGTTACTCACTGTCATTTCTGTAAAGATCTACATGACATATTCCTCTCAGAATTTTGTGCCAAGGTGTGTCTCCTTCTACAAATTAATACCTAGACTTTCTTTTTATCAAGTACTTCATAATAAGAATACAAAATTTTTCACTCTTTTTATTTTGTTTAATAGAAACCTCAAGGTTAACAAACTTATTGTGGGTTATTGACTAGTTTATATTCTTTTTTCTTCCTTCTGATTAATTTTGAATTAATCTTTTTTATTGTTAAGTTTGGTTTAGCATCATTAATTGCATCAATCATCTTTGAAATAAATGAGCTACAATTATACTTACCATATATCCTAGGTTTTCCAGGGACAGTTTTATTTGAAGTGCCATTATTTTTTTACCTACAGATGATTAATTAAAATCTAATAATATATTTCCACATTCTTACATTTGTAACATTTTTCATGAAAATAAATTCACTGACCACTAAAAATTGGAAAGACCCTGAATCACAATTTTGGGTTGACATAGCTTCATATCGTAAACTAAGCCCAACATCATTCCAATACTCCAGACCTGTATTTCCACTGACCATTAGCCATCTGCACTTGGATTTGCCCCACATACTCCAAACGCAACATACTTCTCCCACCAAATCTAGTACTTTCTCCTATGCTTTTCATACCTTGGTTACTATCACATTTTCTTTTTTTTTTTTTTAAAGATTTTATTTATTTATTTGACAGACAGAGATCACAAGTAGGTGGAGAGGCAGGCAGAGAGAGAGAGAGAGGAGGAGGAAGCAGGTTCCCTGCCAAGCAGAGAGCCTGATGGAGGGCTTGATCCCAGGATCCTGGGATCATGACCTGAGCTGAAGGCAGAGGCTTTAACCCACTGAGCCACCCAGGCGCCCCACTATCACATTTTCTAAGCAGTTTCTCTCACTGCCTTCAACCCATTCACATTAAACATCAGTTTGATGTGTTTGATCTTTGAAATGCCTAAGTTATTCCCTTCTCTCAGTTTCTTCACTTTTCTAGTTCATCGTTTCTCCTTGGCTCTTTCCTATTGCTTCCCACCTGTCCTCTACCCCATCACCTGAATTTTCTTTCTAAAGCTGAATTGTGATAATGCCATTTTTGACAGAAAATGTCCATAGTTCCTCCATTGTCTGTAGAATACAGTTCAATTACATAGCCATGACATTAGTTGTCTTCTACTCCAATTTCCACTGTTTACTCCCATAACACAAGTGTTTGCAGCTTTCACCCTTCATCTACCCCCACTTCCTTCCTGCCAGTATCAAAACATTTTCCAAGGACTACCTTCCTAGTATGTTTGGGAGAAATTATAGTTGAGTCAGTACATAGCAGAGCCTGTTTGTTTTTGTTTATTTGCTTGTTTGTTTGCTTTTGCTACTCCCAGAAACTACCTGCTGCTGTTAGGTCTGGTTCAAAGTTTCATTTGCTTCCCTAAGATCATGGAATTCTGAAACAACCATCCCCTGCAACTGCTGGTACCTCCAGTGTATGGGCTAGCAGCAAAGGGGTGTGCCAAGGGGCCTGCCCTTCTCTTTTATGCCCATCCTTAAATTCTCCACAGCTCCACAAATACAAGGTTGTTATATATGGCTGACTTGGTTGAAAGCTTTGAAGACCTTGAAAGAGAAGGTACAGAATAATTAGGAACAGGGAACAGCTTAATATTAAATATGTAACATCACTGATCTTCAAAATCCTTCACCCATCTTTGCAATCAGGAATTTGTCAACAAGTAGACTTTTCCTTCTGAAGCCTCTCACTTTCTCAGACCCTCTCCCTCTGTTCTTTTCCCCCTCTAGCCTTCTCTTTCCTCTGTAGATGGTTATGCCTAACTTACAAGCTCCTCGTTATTTATTATATAGAGTAGTTTTACTTTCCACCCACTCTCCCCTTGGAGGAGGAAGTTCAATCTGTGAGTAAAAAGCTACAAAGTGGGCCCACTGTTATAAAATGGAAAAATTCCTTTTTTTTACATTTTATTTATTTATTTGACAGAGAGAGATCACAAGTAGGCAGAGAGGCAGACAGAAAGAGAGGGGAAAGCAGGCTCCCCGCTGAGCAGAGAGCCCGATGCGGGCTTGATCCCAGGACCCTGGGAGCCGAAGGCAGAGACTTTAACCCACTGAGCCACCCAGGCACCCCCAGAATATTTTTTAATTGTTAAACATATACTATCCTTTTTCCTCTGATGTATATTCTGACATAAAACCTAAACTCATAAAAACCTCATAAAAGGAAGGAAAACTGTTGAAGTACAGTTCAGCAGAAATAATAGCTACCAAATAAATTATTCATGGTAGCTATTTATATGGTGTAATTCCTATACTTACCTGACAATATGCTGACAAGTTCTTCTTTCTGCTTGGCAGGGACCTTGAGAGACACCTTCCTACTCTCAGCAAGAAGATATTACCTATATTCGATAATCACCAATCCCATTTCTATGGCCCTACTAAGAAATTCTCACATTTTGCCTTATAAGTCATTCCAGTGTAATAGTCCTGGTTATTAGAATAGTCTTCCTGATGGATAACTGACTTCTTCATGTTGCTTTCTTATCTTCTTATATTAGTCCAAGGAAATCAAGGTAATTCATTCATAATTTGTTATTTGCTCCAATTAAAAATTATTTTATCTTGTTTTCTGGTTTCAAAACTTTTTCACAGTCATAGTATAGTTAAGTGCATGGACTCAAATCCTGTTTCCACAACTTACTAGCTGTGTGAACTTGGAGAAATGTTAAACCTCTCTGTGCCTCAACTTCATCATCAGTAACTTTGAAGTAACAATGGTACCTACCTTAGAGGGTCCTTTTGAGGATTAAATCAAAGGACTTAGTAGTTGTAAATCTCTTAAATGAATATTGGCATAGAGTAAGTATTACAAAAAATGCTTGTTATGAATTAAAAGCATATTTAGAAATAAAAAGGAAAGAAAATTTTAGAAAACACAACAAAAGAAACAAATTACTAAAAACATTACTCTAGAGATAGCTATTTACATTTCAATGTTCCTTCTTGTGTTATGCACATATAAATCACATCTGTAGTACATAATTGGGATGATGCTGTATTTGAGAAAAGGCTCTGTATCATGAACTTCGTCATTCAATGTTACTTTATGAGTACTTCTCCATATCCTTAAAAATCATCCAAAATTATGTTTAGTGCAATCCATCTTATGGGCTTACCTCATCTCAGCCATCCCTCTATTGTTGAGCTATGAGATTGTTTTCAGTATTTCACTTTTTAGCTAATGCACTATGAGTATCTTTGTATATAAACTTTTATCCATCTCCTTGAATATGTTTTCTTTTTTCAAAAAAACATTTTATTTATTTGAGAGTGAGTGCATAAGTGGGGGAGGGGACATGGTGGGGGGAAAGGGGCAGAAGGAGAGGGAGAAGCAGACACTATGCTGAGCAGGAAGTTAGACATGGGGCTTGGTCCCAGGACCCTGAGATCATAACCTGAGCCCAAGGCAGACGCAACTGAGCCAACCAGATACCCCTCCTTGAATATTTCTAATCTAAGTTTTCTTGAAGTGTGATACCGGAAAAAGGGTATTTTGAAGGTTCTAGGTTCATACTATTAATTTGTATTCCAGAAAGAAATAAATGTATTAGTTGATGCCCCTGTGAAGCTATTTATGACATAGCATATTTCATGGCAGCATTAGCATTGCTTTTAAAAAAGGAAAAAATGTTCCCAACTTGATATAATAAAAATTATATCAGTTCAATATTTCAATTTAAATGTTTTGATTCCTGGTGAAAGTGAATGTTTCTTCATGTCAACTATTAAAAACTAGTGAATTTTTACTGAGCCATGCCTTAGCCTTTGGCTCTGCAAGTAGAAGTCATTGTTCTCTTACATTTTCCCTTGTGTCGTGGTTTCTAACTTTAATCCACTTCGTAGCTCTCCTCTAAAGGGTTTTTCCTTTTTTGGGTTCTTCTCTTATCCTGGAAACCAGGATAAGAGGCTACTTTAGTATTGGGGCCAGACTGCTCGTTTTTGGCATAATGAGAGAATTCATCATGTTTCTATTTCTGTAAGTCATGAGCAATCAAGTGGTTGGTATGAGTTAGTATTGATCTGGGTACTACGGAGGTAAGAGAGGGTCCTTGCCTTCCCAGAGTTTAAAGTCTAATTGGAAAGAGAAGTCTAATGCATGAAACAATTAGTGATCAATACAAGGCAGCCTACACAGAACGAATTTTAGAATACAGATACTAAGTGCTATGGTCATTTAAAGAAGGGAGAGATCAATGATGATGTGAGTAATCATCAATGAGCTTGGCCTTGGCAGAGGGAAGGACAGGCAGTTCAGGTAAAAAGAACTACAGAGGTAAATGACAGCCTACTGCAGACAGGAAGAGCATGGATTTTTGTGCCAGACCTGGGTGGGAAGCCTTAGTCCCACCGTTTACTAGCTTTAGACTTAAGCACGGGTATTAACCAGTCAAACTCTGGGTTTGAATTCCAACACTATCACTTATGAACTATGTGTCAAAGCTAATTATTTTGAGCAAGTAATAATTTCAGTGGTAAATCTAACTTTGTTCATGAATCACATTACAGAAAAAACAGTACCTACCTCATGGGATTGTTGTGTGAATTAAATAAGCAAATGTGAAAACTGGGGCCTGGCATATTATAAGCACTCAGTAGTGTTAGTTTTCATCATCTAACTGCTTTAGACATCAGTTTGGTAAATTTAGTAAATCACTTGTTAATATGATATACTGATGATTCTCCCCCATAACAGATTACTGTGGGTATTTTGATTGAGAATTAAACAGATTTGTCATTGCAAAGGAAAGAAAGAAACTGGAACTAGAGATTTTCCCCCAAATTATGATGAACATCTTATATTTTAAAGTGAAGTGTTTGGCTCTTCCCTCCAGGCCAGTTTATTGTTCACTATAGCCCACATCCACAGACCTTTATCTCCCTCAATTTGAGCTTAAAAGCTTTTTTCTCTGTAAGGCCCAAAGTCAATTCTGAGGAAGGAAGTAAATAAAGGTCTGCAACTTTTTTAACTACTTCAGCCAGGAAATGACACATAAAATTTTGCTTACATTCCATTGGTGCAAATTAGTCATTTGATGCCACCGAAGTGAAAAGGGGATGGGCAATAGTGTAGTCCCCGGTTGGGCCACTGCTCTCTGTATTGTATTGTGTACAATAAGTGTACACAAAGGAAATGGGACAGGCATAGTCATTGGTGGATCTGCCATGGTCTATCCCTTCTCCTTACACACAAGATACTAAACTCCCAAGGGCAATGACTCAAAGATTCATCCCGATACTGTCTCCAGCTCCACATCCGAGACCTCCAGGACATGCATACTCTTCTTCATAAGATATGGGTGTCTCTTCTTAGCATCTGGAAAACTATGAACTGAAAAGAGAAATTATACCACTTATACACTAAAGAATGATGGAACAGGAACACGATAACTGCAACACATCACTGATTCATAGAAATTATGAAACTCTGTTGGGCAGGCATTATGCAGTCCCTCTGAGCTGGAGTGGATTCCTGGACAAGACCCTGTTCTGCTTTCTGGAAGACACCTACTTGTCCACTGCTCCCCGAGTCCCCCATTCAAGCCTCCAAATTTTCTTCTTTGTCTTTTATTCTCCATGGCCAATCAAAAATGGATATTCAGAGTATGTCCTTCTTGAGGCTTGTACACACTTTTTAGGTGTTCTTCCTACTAGTATAAGTTTGGGGGCCCAAGTATTGTTTTTTAAGGATCAAGTAGTCGAAGCTTCCTTTGGCAATGAAATTCCTTCAGAAGAAACTTGAGCTTTTGTGTGTCTTCTATCAGTTTCACATGCCAAAAACATAGTAAAAGTTTTCCTGCCTCCTCCCTGTATTGTTTCTTCGCTTCTTGATCTCTGGCTTCTCTTTCTAAACTCAGTGATGGCTCTTTTGAGATTATCCAAAATAGCTATGCCCTTAATGTGATCTTTGGCATAAAGCTCTGCCATTAATGAAATTTCTGTCTCGGGGTGTCCCTCAGCTTCTTCTATTACTATTTAGGATCCAGCAGCAATCTCTCCCAATCCTCTTTAATTCTGCTTGCAACCCAAGAATTCTTCCCTGGGCTTATCACTCGTTTAAGGTATAATGCGGGTGCTGGCTTTGCCCTCTTCCTTTTCCAGTGCCCTAGGTTTCCCTGCTACGGATCTGCTCAGCAGCAGGGGGCAGTGCTGACTATGTCATTTAAGTATTAAGGCAAAAGGAGTTCAGTTTTTAGCAATTGTTCTTAATATCATCTGTATTCCTTAGGAGTTAATTTTGCTGCTTTGGCAGAACATGGACAAGGTTAAATAAAATTCAAACATAAATTCAACATAAGCACACAAACTCTCTGGTCTGGATAAATGGCAATGAAGAACAGCCTTTTTACCAGACTGCTCACTGACTAGGATCTTTTAAGTTTTAACACTAAGAATGTTTAAAAAAAAAAAAATCCAGGGATGCCTGGGTGGCTCAGTTGGTTGAGCAGCTGCCTTCGGCTCAGGTCATGATCCCAGCGTCCTGGGATTGAGTCCCACATCGGACTCCTTGCTCGGCGGGGAGTCTGCTTCTCCCTCTGCCTGCCTCTCTGTCTGCCTGTGCTCGTTCGCTCTCTCTCCCTCTCTCTCTCTGACAAATAAATAAAATTTAAAAAAAAATCTTTAAAAAAAAAATCCAACCAAAATAAAATGATTTCGTTGGACTTTTCTATGGCAAAACTCTTCTACTCAAAAGACCAAGTTTTCTGCCACGTAATCTCAGAGCTAATGAGTAGGGCTATGGCTATTCAAGGTCTGGAGAATTATGGTACAAGATATTAGCCCATCATATCTTACAATTAAGCAAGACAGTTTTCAGATTGATTTTCCATATCATGAAGAGAAATATAATTTTTGTTGGGCCAACATGTTGGGCTGAGAGAAATAAGAGACCTCCAAATGTAGTTTCCATATAAATGATTGATAATGATGAAGAAGGGGACAAGAGATAGAAGGGAAGGAGAGAAGAAAAAGGAAGAGGTGGTAGGAGTGAAAGAGGAGATTGTTTTCATGATGATGGCCAGATTCAGTTATTTGTCAACCAGTACTTCATCAGCATGAACATGGCTCCCAGGTACTTCCAAAACCTAGGGTCTGCTGTGACAAAGCAGCCCACTTGAGATTACGGTGGATCTAATGATGGAATACTGGACAGGATTCCCTCTCCACCGTCATCTCGTTTATCATATCTAAGCTTCATTAGACTTCTGCAAAGCAACTAGTACTGCCCTTATTTTACAAATGAAGAAACTATGTCCCAGATGACTTGACAAGAGTAGAGGAGCCGGCATTCAAACTTTAAGTCATTTGTTTCCCTGATTAGGAAGCCGTTATTATACCATGTATGGTGAAGATTAACCAAGACACTCAGTAGACTGCCTAACACATAGTAAGCATTCAACTAAAACTCTCTTTCCATCTTTGAGTTCCTTACTGGGGAGTACATAAATTCTATGAGAACTACTATGCATGTAGAAAGAATAACTACATTTTCTTTCCAGCTCCAAGAAAAGTGTCAGCATAAACTTATCTGAACCTCAGTGGGGGCAATGTGTAGGATGACAGTGAGTTTTGATAGGTTTAGTAGGTTAAATTTTGAGAAAGGGCTATATTATCCAAAAGCAAAATATTAGTATCAGTGCCTTATAAAGCTTCTTATTTTTCAAATTCCATGACAATTCTTTACTTTATAAAATGACGAATAAAAAATGAAATAGCTAGTATAAATAGATTTTTTTTGGAAGAACGGTAAAATTCCCTCTAATCTGGAATAAATAATGATTTTTAGTTAAGTTGTCCTAAGTTTCAATCTTTTCTCTACTACCTGTTAGTTGTGTAACTTTGACTAGTCATCTAAAATTCTTGAGCTTCAGTTTTATTTTTAAAATGCAGATAATAATACTTGTCTTGCAGGAATGTTGTGAGAACTTAGTGAGTAAGGTAGTGAATTCCATAACATATAGTAAGGACTCAAGAAATTGCTCCCTCCTGCTCATGAGCTGAAAGCATTGGGATTGATATTTTAATCTCTTAATTTTTATGATAAAATAATACAATAAAATCATATAGGTAATCTTAATTGTGATCATTTCCCTCTTTAAAAAGCACTATGGGCACCTGGGTGGCTCAGTTGGTTTAGCGACTGCCTTTGGCTCAGGTCATGATCCTGGAGTCCCGGGATTATCCCACATCGGGCTCCCAGCTCCATGGGGAGTCTGCTTCTCCCTCTGACCTTATCTCTCATGCTCTCTCTGTCTCTCAAATAAATAAATAAAATATTAAAAAAAAAAAAATAAAAAGCACTACTAAATTGTGGTTCTGGGAATTTTTAGAATATTTTTGCCCTCTGCAAAAACTATTAAAAATAAATGGATCAAGTGGTGATCAGAGAATGTAGGAAATTTTATATTCATTGATACATAATGTGCTTTAACAACGCAAACACCTTACAAATTGTGGTGTCATCTGCCAAGCAGCCCTAACTCTCCCCATTTCCGGTCACATGATGGAACTGCATTTCCTGGCTTGAATGGGACTATGGACCTAGTCCTGGCTAGCAAGTTGCCAGGAGGTGCAATGCCTGTTCCAGACCTTTCAGACTCCCTTCTTCCTTCCCACTTGACAACAAGCAACAATTGAAGGTAGCTGCATCAGACGGAGTCTCTAAGAGCCTCCCTGCAGAAACTGTAAGAGTCATGTAGCAAGATTCAATGTAATTGTAGCAGCAATATATCTCATTCTAAATGATTGGAGGTGGTTAACAAGAAAAAAAAAGGGGGGTCTTCTAGCACAAACTGTATATATATACATACACACACACACACACACACACACACACACACATATATAGGCAATATATGGGGCCTCACTTCAAATTGTCCCTTTACAGTTCTCAACCTTGACAGAACTTATACATAATAAGGATAAAATTTTACTTAATAATATAAATAATTATGTAACCCTCAAATGAAAATGGAGATCAAAAGTAGATTAAGAGAAACTTAAGAGCAGGAACATAAGTTAATTTGATATTTTTTTTCTCTCTAAAAGATTTCTAAATATTTAGATGAGTATTTTCTAAAATACCAATAAATACTAATTCTAATATTTTTTTCCACATCATGCAATTCACACTCTAAGTTCAATACTGAGTAAATCCAAATAGCTTTGACTTTTTCATATAAAGTAAAATAATAAGGTATGGTTTACATTGTTCAATGATATAATGGTAAGAAGAATGTTATATTTGAAACATTCAAAATATATTTGAATGTTATATTTCAATTTTTTTGAACAAATAACTTAAGTATAATTTCAAAAGACCAAATCAGCATCACAGATTCAGACTTAAATAAACAAAAACAAACACAGTGAAACACCTTAATAAATAGTTTTATTTTAAAATGATATGACACATTTGCTATTAACATATAAGGCATCACATGCCCTAAGAAAAAGCCCATAACCTTAATAACTGCCCTTTTTGCATATTAAAACACATAATCAACATCAAATTATTTTTCTTATTTGGCAAGAAAAATAAAATAAAAGCACAATGAGACCACAAAATAGAAACTCTCAATATACTATATAGCAATAATCAATCTTTGCTTTCTTGTATAACATTTGTTCAGAGCCTGGCTAGGAAGCATGAAGACGGCAGTGGGAAAATAAGGCTGTTTCTTCCCAAATCACAGGAGATTTACTAAAAGTTGGAGCAAAAGAAAATACTGTCTACTCTCCATATTTCCTTGAAATAAAATAATAATTCATGGTAAACTAATTCTAAATAGGCCACAATCTTATAAGCCTGAAATCGCACAGTTAAGAAAATAAATCAAACATCTGTGAGATGCTGAACAGCCAAAAGAGACCTATGTAATTATGGCATCTCATTCTGAGGTTGATTCTAAATTCTTCATTCATGACCTGTGAAAGACTTCTCTTGTCCTTAAAGTCAACATTAAGGCATGCCAAATTTCCTACAAGAAAAATTATTCTAACAATAGCTTTGGATATTACAGTTCTATAATTATAAAACATTCTCCTAATACATACACAGACTTGAGCACACATAAACTTACACACTAACAAATGTAAACCACAGGTATGCTCTTAAGTGTAAGCCACAGATTTTTGCAATTGATTTTACATATTTAAAATAACATCTTACTTTTTACAGTGTCAGTGCAGAAATCAAGCAAATTATTTCTGAGGGCTTCTGCCCATAAAAGTTGGAAGAAGAGAATATTCTAGAATACTATGATCCATAAAATGATCTAGCTGAAAAATAATGACATGTTAATTCTCTTTCTTATGAACCCTTTATACTGGGAAAAGCCAGTGAGAGTTCATTATTATAATTCTTTTCATTGTAGTCATTATTTATGCCCAATTCTGGGAAAGGTCAAACCCCATTACAGAGAACTATTAGGATCTGTCTTATTCCTTTGTCACAGTGGAACCTAGCTGGTGGTATTAAATCTTGCTGAATAGGTGAACCACTGGTGAAGGCTGTGAATCTCTTTTGTCAGACCACATTTTTGTGGTAGCAGTAATTGCTGCAATGGAATCTGACCTTCAGATTGAAAAACCTGCTCCTAATAAGTATATAGAACATTTTCTTCTTTAACTCTAGATGATTAATCCAGCTAAGGTTTTGCATATGCCTGTCATTGCGCATGTCAAAGATGAAGGCTGAAATGTTCAAATGCTCTTGCCTAGGATTTCTGCCTGTCACAAAGAAGTAACAAAAAGTAGAGCCACTTGGGTTCAAATCCTAATTCCTGATATTCAACTGGCATAGTGCTCACTCAATCACTCTCCTTACACTGGGGGGCAAAGGGAAGGCACAATTAAGCCAGTCTCTTTGTCTAAATTTGCACCTCAAAGGACATGGGCCAGCATTGGTCCAACTGAGTCCCCAAAACAAGTAAGTATGAGAGGGATGGACTCAGATGTATTAAGCAGATAGCAAAGCATGTGATACTGATATCAGGCAAGTCCCTAGCAGTACAGAACCAAGGGGCATAGTAGTCATATGGATAAAAGCACCATAGCCACCAAGGATTTCATGGTTCCAAGCAGTCCTGTGCTCCTCTAAACTATGAATCAGTTATGAAATGAGGAGCCTAGAGAAAAGACTTTCTCCCTATGAGGGGGCCAGTATATAGGGAGCTCTAAATGGCTAGAAAGGACACTCATCATTGCAAAGAAACATTCAGCTCTACCACAAACAGTTTAAGATGCCCTAAGAAGAGACAGTTTATTAAAGTCATTAGGAGGATTAAACTGTCCATAAGCAGTACATAGACCCCAGTAGTAATGGAGAAAGTCAGCTTTCTTTCTGGTACTCACCCCTTTGGACCACACTGCTGAACAATGATCTGCTTTCTGTTAAGATTAGGAAAGTAACTCACTTTAGTTTTTTGAAACCTGGTAAAAAAGGCCTAAACATGGACCTCTGAAAGAAGTTGCTGTTCCAGGTCTAGCAATAAAAACTCTCATAAACAACAACCAGCACCATGCTCAAGAGATAGATGTAAGGTCAAAATCTCCATGAAGGATCCAAGCCCAGCAACACTACAACTATCATCGGTTCAATGTCTATAACATTTATCACCTGATCTTGCCAAAGTACTTCTAAATAAAGACATTTAGAGCCAAAAACCTCTTTATCAGATTGGAAACAATAGAGTCTAAAATTCAGGGTGACTTTAAATTCAAGTAATCCTCATCTTGAATTCAGGCACTGATAGGATGGACTAGAACTACATACCTGAATACTGGAGGAAAGCTGATTAAGGCAGTTAGCTGAACTGTGTCAACACAGCACTCAAGGAGACACCCAGATGATTTTCTGAATTGGTTCTTCTTGGAGTAATGGTCTGCCATCACACAAGTAGAACCTTATATAACCTTATATAAGTAGAGCTGTGTCCTATATATAAACAGATGTGTTCTATATATGAACAGATTTAAATAAGTAAGCATTAATTATGATATTTCAATTTTAAAATTTTAAGGAAGGAAAGGAAGAAATATATTCTGACTTGTTAGGTCTTTCCTCATGCATATCTTTTTTCTAATTGAGATATATATATAGATATAATGGCATATTTATATATGTATCCCTATCTGGGATCCCTATTTATATCTATATAGATAGATAGGGGTATATATATATATAGATATAATGGGATAGATTGTGATAGATAGATATAGATATTCCATTATATCTATATATGTATCTCTATCTGTATCTATATCTATATATCTATGTGCATATAGATACATAGAAAGAGAGAGAGAGAGATCCTTTAGATTGTATCAGAACTATTTGTAATTTGGTCGTGCTATAAGATTCATTATATGTTTCCCAATTAAAAGCTTTGGCTTTTTCTCCTTTATCCAGTTTTACAGAATTGAAAAACTTCCCAACACTTGATTCTCTAATTTGTCTTCCTTCATGACTGAAAATCGGGCTGCACATTAATTCAGATCAGTCTGCAATTCAGCTAACTCATCATGTTTTACCAATAAATAAAACTCAGCTGATCACACTTAGCTTCTAAGAAAAAGCATGAATTTTTTTAATGTAGTTTTCTAAGAAGACACACTCAGACCTACTCGCCCAGCCAAGAATATCATTAATTTATTGCCTCAACTTCATGTAAAGTGGGTCTCTATGCAGGTCAGAATCTGACAATTTACAAACCTTCAGAAAATGAAATTTATACTACTATAAGTCAGCTTCAACACAAACCCTGACATGAGAGTTACAGTAAAACAAAAAAAAACTTTGTTCAAAAAGCACAAAGAACCAGCAATAGATAACAAATATCATCTTTATATTCTCCCAATTATTTCCAAATTGAGCTATATCTAGCTTCCTCTGATGTCCATACAATTTCTCATTTTTACCTAATGCCTGCCCTATTTTTACTATCCTCTGATCCTACCTTTTTGCATCTCATCTGAACCCTTAGTAACACACAGGGTACCTAACTCATCAGGTGAATCTCTGACAGCCACAAGAACTCATTCACTTAAATATCCTGACTCACACACCCTGCCAGCCAAAGTCATCCACGTTTTCCACAATCCTCAAAAACAACAATAACTTTAGGCATTAGAATTAGGCTTTAGAATCTATAAAGAAATTGTATTCTCACTTTCCTCTTCTAAGCTCTTCCACCGCAAATTCCAAGTTCCAGTCATCTTTAAGAATGACCCCCTGATGGAAGTTAAAACAACTCTTATGGTGGGAGGATGGAAACCCCTCAAGGATTAATTGCAAAATGCAAGCTATTTCGAAGGATGCATTTCTGACCCCTCTCTGAAACATAACTCTACAGGGTGTTAGTGTGGACTCTGGGTGTGGGTTTTACAAAGCTGTGACCACTTCGATCATCATGCCTCTCACTGAGCAAGTTTGAATGTCATGAGGCAAGATTTTACAGTTAATGAGGGTATGGATGAGGAACTCAGAATAATACCTATGGGGATACCTGAGTGGCTCAATTGGTTAAGCATCTGCCTTTGGCTCAGGTCATGATCTCATGGACCTTGAGATCCTGGGATGGAGCTCTGCCTCTCCTCTCTCAAATAAAATCTTTTAAAAAGGTTTTTTTTTTTTTAATTTTAAAAATTTAAAAAAAAAAATGATGCTTAGACCACTGTTGGGGGAGGTAAGTTTTGGTGAGGACACAGTTCCCACTGAATCACTGTGTTAACTCTTTCTCTCTGTCACTCTTTTTTTAATTTTTTGGCTATGGGCTTAAGGACTGCTGCCATCCTGGGGCAATGGCTTGTTGCTTAGCCTAGAGAAGTGAAACCAACTTCTAGGCATAGTCTGTAAGAGTCTAGCTGCAATTGTATCGCATTGTATTTCTCCAAACAACAATAAAACATCACCTGGGTGTGTGTCTGAGCCAAACATGGCTCATGCCTAGAGGTTTATATGTCTGGAAACATATTAAAAATGTCTTATGCTTTGCCTCTCTGGTGTGAGAACCAGGAAAGACTTCTAGAGCCTGGGTAACCGGTCTCATGGCTAAACCACAAATGGAAAAATGAAATTTATATAAGCAACTAATTTTACTTCATCTAGAGAATGGGCATGCAACACTGGCTAATATCTGGCACTACCATTCTGGGTTAAATTCAGATTGGTCTTATAATGGTTTACATTATTTTTCTTTTACTAGAAACTTTATTCTAATGACTTAGTTACCACTTCTGAGCAAAGGAATAATTTTAAGTATAACAGATGTGTTTTTGCATTTTTTTTAAATAATCAACATCCCCAAACTTCAAAATATTCAAATTCAAAACCCTATATTTTAGTGTTCAGCCAAATTAGAGGAAGAAAGAATTTAGCAAGAGAATGGATAAGCACCTTTGAGAATTAAATATAAGCCTTATTATGTAATTAGTGCTTAAGTTCATTTTCACAAAATATGTATATACTTCTTACTGTATATAGAACCTACTAATGTCCAAAGAATAATACCCCATAGCATGTAAGAGAAATCATTTGTACACTGGTTGTTAGAAATATTTTGCTATAGAAGTAGAAGCTGATGGCCATTATAGATGAATTAATCTCAGTTCTTTAGAAGAACACGTGTAGCTGGTTGTAGTTTTTTATGCATCTCACATAGCTTTTCTTCTAAATAAAAAATACATCCAGAACAAAACCATTCACTGGCTGTTGGTTTGGGAAATAAGCCTTTCTTGCCAAGCAAAGAACTGTACTGTTAATTTTAAGAAATGTGGTTGGTTGGTTGGTTTTCATATAAAATGCTAACGCAGACTCTCAGTAGGCTCACAACCAGAATTAACTCTATCCATCAAGGGCATCTTCCTCTACCAAGGACAGTTCCAAGGTGTTTTCATTAGTGCAGGTTTTCATCCTGAAGTTGAAAGAACCATAGAGTTTTGCAGACTCTTTGGAAGAGGCAAACCTGTTGCGACGATATAGCTCCCCTTTCCACATGGACATCATCAGCAAACAGGACAAAACGACCCCCCCAAGAGTGAGCAGGCAGAGTCCTGCAATCACACAGCGGTCCAGGTGCGCCCCCAGCCTTGCACTCTCCCTCTCCAAACGTTCCATCTCCCGGGCTGCCACCGTGTTGGGATCCACAGTCACTTCCCGCGGGACAATGTAAGAGATGATCACCAGCAAGATGCCAGTGACCAAGAACAAGATGGCACTGATGAAACCATAGTCTACGGACTTCCCTGAAGATGTGGTTTCCGAACTTATATCATCTTCATCCTCAGATATCAAGGATATGGCAGCCTCATGAGACCACTCATTCGGATTTCCCCAGCCAAGGTCTCCCAGGTGATGGCTCCCTTTTGCTGAAGGGGAGCACCGGTTCCTTTGCTCCAGGTTGACATTCTCATCCACACAGGTGAAAGAAGTTTCTAATTCCTGGCTGCAGCAGTTGCAGACTTTCCGTCCGGCTGTTACTTGGTTGTTCCCTGAGTTGAGAGGCCCTGGTGGCAAGGAGTCCGTCTGAATAACACTGTCTTGCAGTGGCAGAGAGGAAGAGGGGCATGCTGGAGCAGGGCTAAGTTTAGACCCTTCCATCTCAGCTGCTCTTGGTGTTGACACACAGTGTCTCTGGCAGCAGAGAGCAGCTCTGGCGGCGGCTGCATCTGCCCGGTCACCAGGAAGCCCTCCTGAATGCCAGTCCACAGCATCACACAGGACTGCCTGGCTGCTCCTCTTGTCAAGGCAGTGGAGCTCCATCAGAGCTAGTCAGACATCCCCCAGCAGCTTCCCAGAATTCTGCCACAAACCACACAGGTAAGACCCAACAGGACCTAACGCTGCACTACAAGGGGTCTCGTTCCTGAGGCCCCCATCTCTTTTTCAGTCACCGTTGTTGACACTTCAAACCCCAGCTCCTCCTAAAAGGGGTAAAAGAAAGGAGAGGATACCTAGTGGCAGGAAAGTGGGAAAAGGGCAAATCCTCTGACTCGGCAGAGGGACTGACACTGAGAAACTTAGGTCAGGGCAGAAAAGGAGCACAGCCGAAGTAGCAGTGTCTCTGAGGGAAGCTTTGCCGTCACCAAGCCAAATTTATCCAAGGACTCACACATTTCTGTGACAGGATCCCTCAAATAAGAAGGCAAGTTTCCTGTAGAGAGACACAAATGAGAAAGGCGGGGACCTTTTTTAGCAGAGCTGTGATTTTCTGGAAAACCTGGGGAGGCACACACCTCTCAACAATTCAGTTAAATTATGTTTACACTCTTTAGTTCAGAACAGATTCTAATAGAGATTAGCTTTTGAGCATTACCATGGATGAACAAATATGTCACCATCAGCTGGGCTGTCTTGGCGCAGGAGCTCAGCATTTTGACTGAGTAGCTTGGAAGTGGGTGAAAGATGGCTGGCCACCTCTCCTAAATTTCTACCTTGTACATCCAATGCCCTTAGTCCCACAGCCCTGTATGTACAAGACCCCATGCTTGTTCATTGTGCTTTCATTCTCAGCCCTTGCAGCTACATGATGCTGGTTTGTTCTGGACCCAGAAGTGTGTAGACAATATGCCTTGCTGTGTGATCCCTGCCAAATACTAGGGACCAGTGCACTCCACTCCCCCCCCTTCCCCAAACACACCTGCTCTAGGTGCAGATCTGTGACTCTTGCTCATTGTGTCTGAATGGGTCCGAGTCCTTCTCCCTGTGTACACTTGGCTAACATGCATGGGAAATTGGCCATCCAGAACTTTTTATTTAGAAGTAAACTGACAGTAAAAGACAAATTATAAACCCACAGAGTCACAGTTCTGTTGAGGTAAGTAGGTGAGAAGCTATTAACATAGTTCCAATATTACCTTTGGAACTTTGCCTCCAGACATGACTTTACCCCACCGCAGCATGGAACCTTTCTGTGATAGAACTTTGGGTTAAGCAGAAAACTGTCTACCCATCTTTCTATGCCTGTGCCATCCTACCAAGGAATAACAACTCACTTTTCACTATCACCAAGTACAGCAGTTTCAAGCAAGGGCCCTTTTTTTAATTTTGGTTCCAAATTTCTGGCAGTAATTTATTTAACCCATGGTTGGTGGCTTATTATGCTCAAAATCCACAGCTCCAGCAGCTGGTAACCCACACAGACACAAGAGAAAGGCTTACCTAAGGTCTACCTGGTAACTCACTTAAAATATGGGAGAGGGAATCCACATGTTTATTGCTCTATATTAGATTTTGTATGGTTTTGTCTAAAAAAAAAAAACGAAAACAAAACAAACAAACAAAAAAACACTTCTCCCCTTATATCAAAGCTTCTCTTTAGGTAAAACAGAAAAACAAAACAAAAACCAAGTGCAAAAAACCATAAACCTGACCCAGAACTTTCCTTTAGCAAGTGGACACAGATCCCTACAGCTGGATCCCTCCACGAAGGAAGTGGTGATAACGAATTTGATCAATTCCTGAAATGAAAAATCGTCTCTCAATTCCCTCAGACATAAGGTGCTCTGATTAACTTTTGGCACGACTCACTCATCACGTTGCCCTTACTCTGGATAAAATCGACAGGATTCCTTATGGGACTTCCAATTTATAATAAAGAGGGAAAGAAATCTCCACTTAATTCCATTCTCCTGCTTCTCTCTCTCTTTAAAGACAGACTCCGCTTGTTTTATCGGAGATATACTCGCTGCACAGTCGATTCCCTTTGCAGCTCCATAATCCGGGGCTTCCATCCTCTGTAGAGAAAGGATAATCCCATGGGACCAGCTAAAGGCTCTTTCCTTCCGTCTCCTGCCTCTCCTTTCTCTGCTTAAGAGCGCAGTTAATGAAATTGCACCTCAAAGCAAGGGGACAGCACTCTACCTCCTCCGCGCATTAACTAAGAGCATTAATATCTGCATTGAAACTAACTAATACGGGCGAGGCTGGTCTCCAGCAGGCGACCTAGCGATCCGTCCAGCGCGCGCTGTGCGCGGAGGGCGTGCAGCAAGTGCCGGGCAGCAGTGCCCCCAGCGAGATCAATTTATCCATTCCGGGTAAACCTCACGGCACCCGGAGTCGGGCTGCGTTGGCCAAATGCCCCGAGGCGGGGCAAGCAAGCACCTGGGACAGGGAGTGGGGACGTGCTCTGCCGCTCCGCCAGGCTCCTGGGGTCTCTCCCTCGCCCCAGCGCCTCCTCCCGGTCCGACTCTCCGTCACTTACCCCTACCTTGACCACCACGTGCGGCTCGAGCACCGCGCGCTTGTTCCTGCGCCGCTCCTCGGGAAAGTCCCCCGATTACCAGCCAAGGCACTTGTAGCCTCCGCGCGCGGCTGGGCTCCACCGGGTGGGCAGCGCCTGCTGTGCCGGTTGGGAGGGGCCGGCTGGGGCGGGGCTCTCCTTCTTGCTGAGCATCCCGGGAGATGTAGTCCAGGGGCGGTCTCCCTGCTTCCCCCACCTCGTTCTTTCTCACTCCTCCTCCTCGCTTCTGCCCTTCCCGAAGATGTTCCCGCTATATGTCCACACTCTTGATTGGCACTTTAGAAGAAATCGCTGGATCTTAAACTCAGGGTTGGATCCTCCAGCCTCAGGTATGGCCGCAGGATTTTGGGGAAAGGAGTGTATATTTAGCTACAACACTGTGCCAGGCAATATGAATATTTTGTTTTATTTAATAGAACAGATCTTCAAAGTAGATTTTATTAATCTTCATCCTACAGATAAGAGAGAGGCTTAGAGGAATTAAGTCTTTCATCCAAGGTTACAAGACAGTAAGTGGTAGCTATAAAGTTTATTCAGGAATATGCTCCCAAAGTCATTGCCTAGTCCACAAAATCAGGAGAAATATGACCATTGAGGGATTGTCCCGTTTGCCTGTGCATCCCCTGTGCCTAGCCAAGTGTCTAGTATCTGTTAAATTATGAATAGTAATGACCCAAAATAAGTTAACAAAAATAACACTTATTACTGCCAGATTCTCTTCTAATCACTTTAGATACATTTAATGTTCACAGTTAATTTTTAAATCTTATAAAAATTCTCATTTTTATAGGTGAGGAAACTGAATTACAAAGAAGCTGAGTAAATTGTTCAAGTTGTACACCTACTCCTCAACAGAAATGGGGCAGAAATTCCAAAAGGTTCTAAGCGTTATGCAAATTGAGTGAATGGAAGAAAGACCAGAAGGCCAGGAGAGAAAGGGTTGGGAATAATGGAAGTATGTAGATGAAGCTGCTGAGCATGACTCCCAGGATAGAACAAAGTAACTTCTTCGGGTCACTGACCTTTCTAACCATAGTGGATTGCAGCAGCAAACAGCCAAAGGGAATGTGTGGTTTGTGGATCATCTCCAGGTTTTCAGCATTGCCTTTGGGACTATTGTAGAGTTATTGATTGTTTTCATCTAAGGCAAGCAAAAGAAGGGCTATAATATTTATAACTTTTTGCTACTTGTGACTAGCTCGCATAAATTCTGCGGTAGCTTGCTTTCAAGTGTTAAATAAATCTCCCATAATGATGATTTTGTTGGTTTTCCTTTATATTGATAGAATCCGTAGTATCATAGTTCCAGGAACTTCACAATCCAGCCCCTTTAAGATCTCTTTTTCCCTGGGGGACCTGGGTGGCTCAGTGGGTTAAAGTCACTGCCTTCAGCTCAGGTCATGATCCCAGGGTCTTGGGATTGAGCCCCGCATCAGGCTCTCTGCTCAACAGGAAACCTGCTTCCTCCTCTCTCTCTGCCTGCCTCTCTGTCTACTTGTGATCTCTGTCAAATAAATAAATAAAATATTTTTAAAAAAAGATCTTTTTCCCCATGACTCCCTTTTAGCCAGTTAGGCCCATTTGTTGATAAGCATGCCATGTGTATTGTGCTTTCTTCTCCTTTGCTTATTATTCTGTTCCCCAGTGAGAATATTCTTCCTTCCATCCCCTATTCCTTCCACCCTTTGAGGACTATCTCATCAATCCACACCTGCAGGGGTGCATTCTGTTTTTAGTACTTTATGCTTAAAAGGGAACACAAAGACACCATAGGGTATCTAGAAGAGAGCAACTGAGAAGCTGAAGAAACTTAAGTCCACGCTGGGCAGGAAGACGCTGAAGGAACCTGGGATATTTAGTCAGAGGAGACTTAGAGGAAACAAAAACTAACTTTAAATAATTTGAGGTTTATAAAAAAGAAGAAGAATTCTGTATCATGGTTAAAAAGCATTAAAAGCAGAACCAATGACAATAATAGCATTTATTTGTCCTAATGCATTCTCATCTGTAATTCTTAAATCAGCTCTCTAAGGGAGCAAGTATTATTGTACCCATTTTGCAATTTAAAAATTGAAGATCAAAAAGGTGGAGTCTCTATCCCAAAGTACCAGAGCTAATAACTGACAGAGCCAAGATTCTAACTTGGCTATCTGGTTTCCAGAACCTGGATCTTTTCACCAACATGCTGTACTGAGCACACATAGAAGGTGATAATATTTATTGCACTGAGATAAAAACAAGAGGTTTCTCACAGCCATAGTTTTGGTGCTATGGTTCCTTCAGGTCCTGCAGGACAGCTAGAAGGGCCAAGGAGCATGGAGTACATGAGGAAGGTGGACACAGGGACTGGGAAGCCTTGGATGGCACGATCACATTTAATAAGGAGGTGGATTTGGGGCTGATTAGAAAGAATAACATTCTCTCTAAGAACGTGAAATAGGACATCTCATGAAAGTGAATTTGGTATTACTGGAGAGGATAAAGAGAGCCATTGATTAGTGATGTCCTGAAAAGGGTTCATCCAGTTAGATTAGACCTCTACAGTTTCCCTGCTGAAGTGATTCTGAGTTACATCCCTTCCACGAATCCCTTTTTCTCCAAACCAGAGCCCCCCAAAGATTCTGCCTCCTATGAACTTTACTAAGACTTGCCAGCCCTGGTATTTTTTGTATTCATCAATCACTGCTTTGTGACATAACTACTGCATATTGTTCAGCTCCTCATTTCGGTGCCTAAACCTCAAGCAGCAATTGTAAGCTCCATAGGTCAGTATTCATATCTTAAATGTCTTACTACCTTCTGCAGAAAGTGCAATATTTCTGTTGGATAGAATGAGGGAAAATGAACTGATACAGGAGATGATTTTGTCCACATGATTGTCTCTCATGTCCTATTTCTATATATATATAGTACATTTGACTATCTACATATTAATGACCATTAAGAATATCAACTCTGTGCCACATACTACAAAATCTCATTCAAAATTCTGCAGAAAAAAAATAAATGCAGACTGACTGAGCTCCTTAGTAGGCAGAGAGGCAGGCATAGAGGGGGAAGCAGGCTCCCTGCTGAGCAGAGAGCCTGATGCAGGGACCCTGGGATCTGACCTGAGCCAAAGGAAGAGGCTTTAACCCACTGAGCCACCCAGGTGCCCCATGAATCTTTTTCAAGAGCCTTTCCTCTTCAACATCCCCAATTTCATTATCCTTCTAACTGGCATTCTAGTAGCATAATACATTTCCTTTTATACAGCCACTTTACATATATAGAATTATTTTATTTATATTTTATATTGCTTTCTATGTTGTATCTCTTCCCAAATAAAATTTAAGCTCCATGAAAACCAATATATTCTTTCTATAATTTTGAAGCTACACATGAGCATGAAACAGCAAAATACATAAGCACAGCGGTTCCTCAATATGTGCTTATAAAACAATTGACACTGTGAGATTAAATCTAAGTAATGATTCTGGTCTTGCATAATTTTTAAAATGCCACTTTTTGTTTGTTTATTTGCTTCCTTATCCTCTGTGAGGTACGGGAGGAGAAATCATGATTACACTAAGATGATCAGTGAAAAAATAGATTCTAAGAAGTAATTTTACCAGGTGAATCAAATGAAGAGACTTGGAAAAATCAGTCTCTTATAATAATGACTGAGGATGCTTTCCAGTTTCCTCTCTTCAGCAATAATAATAAGAACTGATTGTAAATAAATATCTCTAGTGGGTTCAGAGTTAGTAGGAGAGGCTAGGCTGTAAGGAGGTGAGAAAGACGTTTTTAAAATTAGCTATGTAGAGGTTCCGTCATTTAATGACAATAATACAAGGAATATGATTCACTTTGTGCCCCAAGCTGGGACTTCTGAATGATGGAAAAGAAGAGCAAAAATGACCAAAATTTAGAGTAATGATCTCATTTACTAACAAAATTCTAGGAACAAAAAAAGTTATATTAAATTTTAAAGTTTCCTTTAAATAAGAATGCTTACAGTGGCCAGGCAGACATGTTATTTAAATTAATAAAGCACCAGCTACAGACAGCTGGGGTCAGGGAAGACTGCAGCCAAATTGAGAACAAGTGCTTTTTTCCTAAAGAGAACAGTGTCCCCCAACTGCTTTACCTGATTTTTGTCTTGAGTGAATTCAAATTCAATTGAATTATGAATAAAAGTTAGATATTCCAATTTTCAAAAATTTGAAATATTTTAAATTTTAAATTTAAATTTAAAACAAATTTAAACCTGTGTGAATCAAAAAAAAAAAAAAGTAACTACAGGAAACATTCATTTCCAGTAATAGGAAAATAGGTGATTTAGATCCACCCACTGCTGGGGATAATTAGAAAATCTAGACAAAATGTATAAAAATCATGTGCTGGAAGACATGCAAATTTAACAAGATAGAGAAAAATTACTGGACCAGAATCTAGAGAAGGAGAGAGGCTCAGAGAGGCAAGTGAGGAGCTGGGAGCTTCCTTTTACTTAGAGATGTTAGATAATTAGAGAGGGGAAGACTTGAGACTATAAGGAGCCGAGCAGAGTGGGGGTTGGGGTCCTGAGTGTGTCAAAGAAAGGAATTGTAATGAATCCTGCTCCACTCAGTAGCCTCTAGGCTGGAATCCTGAAAGATGGCATGCTAGCTAGCAGTATGAGCCAGAAGTTAAACAGGCCCTCACAGGGAGCACACATCAGTTTGTTAAGATGTCAGTCCCTAACTCCAGCCAAAGTGATTTCAAAGTGTTAGGACTCCAGTTATTTGGCAGAAACATCATTCTCTGAAACAAAAACAAAAACAAAACAAAACAAACGAACAATAAAACTACAGCATCAACTCAGACCAGTTCTACAAACAATTATGCAAATATGACTCACAATAAAAAATAACCATGAAAAAAGCCAATTTCTAAAGGTCATATACTACATAACTTTATGTGTGTGTGTGTGTGTGTGCGCGCACGTGTGTACATATATATATATATATATATGTAAAACATTTTCCAAATGACAAAATTATAGAGATGGAAAACAGATTAGCGGTTTAGATGGGTTAAGTCTGGTAGGGGGGCGGGGGTGAGCGCATGGCTGTGACTATAAGTGGTAGCATGAAGGAGATCTTCATGGTGATGGAATAGTTCTGTATCTTGATCACGGTTCTGGTTACATGAACCTATGCGTGTGGTAAACTGACAATTTTTTGTTTTAATAATCCATATAGTTCCATTTGGAGGAAACTGAAGGGTACACAAGATCTTTCTGTAATATCTTTTCAACTTTCCATAAATCTATAATTTTAAGATTAAAAAGTAAAACAAGACAAAAAACCAAGCACATCAGAAAACTAGATCACATGCATGAAAACAAACAGAAACTTAAGCAATAGAAAGACCAGTGGGAGATCTCACATACTGGAGAATTTTAAATAGCTATACTTACGGCGCTCAGTGAAATAGGACAAAATTTAGAATTTTGCCAGGGATTTGGAAATGAAAAACAAAAAATAACAATCAAAGTTAAGAACTCAAAAGATAAAATAAGAGATTAGACATAGTGAAGAGAAATTAATGAATTGGAGACAGGTTAAAATAAAACATTTCAAACAAAGCACAAAGAGATAAAAGGATGAAAAACACAAAAGTGAAGATGAAAGACATAGGAGCTAAGCAGTCAAGTTTCAAGCAGAGATTCTTGTAACCAAGGAGTAGATTTTGTCTCTCTCCTTGTGGGAGAAGAGGGGAAGGCAGCTTTTTCTTGCTCCTGTAGATAGGCAGACAAAATCAATTTTTCTGATTCTTCCCTATGATACAGACTTTGCAGTTTGTATACATAGGACATTTGACTTTGCTGTCATTACATAGTCCCAGGAGTAAAAATTGCGATGTCAGGAAGCACATGGTCATTACTTTCTTTTTAAGTGAAAAATGATAATCTGTCTCTGATCCAAATACCATGTGCACATTCCGGATAAAATTAATAAATGTTATTTCTTTAAAAAAACAATAGTAAGGGGGGCACCTGGGTGGCTCAGTGGGTTAAACCTCTGCCTTCGGCTCAGGTCATGATCCCAGGGTCCTGGGATCGAGCCCCACATCAGGCTCCCTTCCCCCTCTCTCTCTGCCTGCCTCTCTGCCTACTTGTGATATCTCTCTCTCTCTGTTGAATAAATAAATAAAATCTTTAAAAAATTTTTTAAAAAAACAATAGTAAGGATGGAGAAAAGAAGCTAGCCACTGAAAAATTCTGATTGTAACTATAGCTCCATTGATATTGAGTTAGTTAATGATATAAAACTATACCAGAATATTTTGGGATATTGGCTAAACAATGAAGAAAAGCAAGAATGTGGTTATGATAAATGTCAAGATAGAGGCTATCGTTGCAAGGGATGGAGGGAATAGTGATTTGGAGAAGGCAAAAGAAGAGGCTATGGGGCATGGCCCTGCTCTATTCTTGACCCAGAGGTGCTTATATGGGTATTCTCTTTGAGCTAAATTGTTGAAGGTGACTTTATTTCATGCACTGTTTTGTGTGTAGCAGACATAATAAAAAGATAAACGTGTCTTTGGAGAGGACTCAGGTTTCAAGTACCTGATTTGAATCTTTGCCTTAAGAGTTTGTATCAATCTAAAGATTTGTTCTGTTTTAAGAAGAGCTTGAAGATGGTTTCTAGCTTGGTTTCACCTGGCATGGTAGGCAAGTATGTGATCTTACAGTACCCCTGATACCATATTACAAAGATCTTTTGTTTGTTTGTTTAGAGAGAGAGCATGTGCTAGTGGGCAAAGAGAAGGGGCAGACGGAGAGGGAGAGAGTCTTAGGTGAACTCCATGCTCAGCAGAGAGCCCCACACGGGGCTAGATCTGATGGCCCTGAGATCATGACCTGAGCCAAAATCAAGAGTCAGCCACTTAACCAACTGAGCCACCCAGGCTCCCCAACCATGATTTTTTTTTTTTTTGGTTATTTATTCAAGAAATGTTTCAATTTCCTTTGACTCTCTCCCTGTCCTTTATCACGTTCTTTTCTAGAGGCATGATCCAGTTTATAGCCCATCACTCCACTGAAATTCTTCACTCAGGTCATTAATAATATTCAATAATTCAGCTATTCTCTCAAGTATTAACTGAATGTAAAATTTCTCTGCTAAGTGCCAGATGTAGAGTAGTGAACTGAGTGGATACATCCCAATTTTCAAGGAGTTTACAATCTGGCGGGGGATATGCCAATTTAACAGACAAGTATAATGCCATTTCATCAGTGTTCTGATAGAGGAATGGATAATACATTGGGGACATACAGGAGGGTACCTAACTACAATTAGCAGATCCAAGTGGACCGCTAGATGATACAATATCTGGGTGAGACCCATAAGGAAAGAAATTAGCCCTTTGAACAATGAGGTAGCACGTTGAACAGTGAGTGACAACTGAGAAGGGAATTACTGCAACTGAAGAAAATAAAATATGTATACAATATAAAGTGCCAGGGGAAGAATGTCAAGTAATGATATTGGAAACATCAGTAGAGGAAAAATCACCCTTGGACGGGCAAGTAAGAATAAGGTGTGTGGACTTAGTCCTAAAAACAGCAAAATGCTCATGGTGGCTTTTGAATAGGAGAATAAGGTCATGTTTGAATTTTAAAAACTTCACTTTGGGGAATAGATTGAAGAGGAGCTAGCCTCGTGTAATCAAATAGTTTATAATAATCATACAAGCAACAGACAATGACAGTGAGATAGAAACATAAAGATATAGATAAGTTACAAGAAAAAGATAAATTGTGCAATCATTGATCAGAAGGAGGCTGAAGCAGCCATAGTAAAGTGGGTTTCAGAACAATGAATGTGACCAGGGTTACGAGAAATAATGACAAAAAGTCCAGTTCCTCAAGAAGACACAACAACCACGTGTGAGGAGGTGCTCCCTGGGTCTCTGTGTGGCCGCAGTTCTAGTTGTGCTGAATGGAATGTGTGTGAACTTCTGGGTCTGACTTTTCTGTCCGTTTTACTCTTCATGCTATCTGCGATCTGTGCAATGCGAAAATGACCTTGAAGCCATAATCTGGAAGCACCCTGGACTGCTGAGTCACAGCCTAGAGAAGAGCCACTTGATCCGTATCAGACTCAGACGTGAGCACAGCACAAACTTCTATGGTGGCAGGGGGGTTTTGAGCTTATTTGGCACAAGTTAGCCTCCTATCCTTAAATGCTGAGGGCCAAAGGAGAGCTCAGAAAGTGGACAGAAAGGGTCTGATTATCTCCCTCATAGACAGTGGTTTAAGCAATTATTGTGTTTTGCTTTCCTTTACTATTAAGGAGAATAGAAGTTTTATTTTAGACTTTTCATATCATATTTGTTATTCCTGCTAATCTTTTGAGTGATATTATTTAAGTCCTTAAACTAAGTTACCTTTCTACTTGAATTTTCTCCCCTCACTCTCACTTTTTTTTTAAGAATTTATTTATTTGACAGAAAGGGAGATCACAAGTAGGCAGAGAGGCAGGCAGAGAGAGGAGGGGAAGCAGGCTCCCTGCTGAGCAGAGAGCCCAATTAGGGGCTCCATCCCAGGACCCTGAGATCATGACCTGAGCGAAGGCAGAGGCTTAACCCACTGAGCCACCCAGAGGCCCCTCTCACTGTCCTTTTTCCTCTAAAATAAACATGCTTGAAAAGCATAATAACACTCTGTAACTGTATTTCATACTTTTGAATATATGTCAGAAGAATAACCAAGTTGGATTATTAGAAACATGTAAACATGGATTCCTATTTTGATTCCCATTTTTTCAAGGCCCTTTTTGGTTCAACTCGGCTATGCTACTACTGGAGACCCTACTTTAATAAGTGTCTTAGGGGGTGATGGTGCTTCATTATTTTTTTTCTTACGTTGTTAAAGTTTATGGTATATGGTTTGATTTTTTAGTATTTCATGATCATTATTGTTAGTATCAGTATCAATTTTCTGACTCTGTTTGGTTCTTCTTCTGCATATCTCCTTAGCCCAGTCTCTTGTCATCTCTTCTTGGACTACTGCAATTATCTGATACATAGAACCTAAAAGTAACACAATAGTCCAGCTAGTTTGACTATTGTGAGGAAGAATTAAATAAAATGTATGCCAAGTACTTAGTGTTTGACACATAAGTGATCCCATAAATGTTGAAATATTATTATTTTTAGCTATTAATTTGCTTTTAAGCTGTTTCCATTATGTTGTTGAGTCTATCTCTTAGGGGTCCTAATTATATATATTTTCACGTTTATAACCAATATCAATTATGATTGTTCTTTTAACTATTTCTTAGGTATAAGCTCTTCAATTTTTTCTCTCTTTCATGGGATGTGTTTCCTTGGATATTTGGTCACTTGTGTTGTGTTTACTTCACAGTGGAGATTGTATATCGGTTTTGCTGTTCTGTCTCTTTTGGTAGGTTCCTTGTAGTGGCTTCATACTTCTTCAGTAACATCTTACCTGCTGTTCATATTTTAGAAATTTCTCCTGATTTCTGCCCCACTGACAGTCCTGCACATTTTTTAGAGAAGCTCATCTGCAAGAAGTTTTTCATGACTTGGCCTTTGCCTAGCTCTTCTTCCTCACCTCCCAGCATACATTCCGGCTTCATAAACTATCTGCAATTCACGGAATATTTTCAGCTGGACTCATAACATTCTTTTACCAAAGCTGCCTTTTCTACTTAGACTTGCTGGTTCTGAATTTCATTCCCTCGACTTGTCAATGCAAATCAACTCTGCTAGAGCATGGCTTTCTCTACCAAATTCTCTAACAACACTTCCCCACCCTGGATAGAACTGACCACTATGTTCTTTGTATCTCATTCTAACTCAGCTCTTAGACACCCATCAGGCACCAGTAACATATGTCTTTATCTGTCTATATGTATGACAAGGAAGAACATTAAGTCATAACTTAACCCCATGGTCTCCAACTTTCACTTCCCTTCTAACGAGGGCAAATGTCAAGGAATGTCTTTCAATTTGCTGAGCTGGGTGATATATGAAAGTGCAATCTGGGAAATTGAGAAAGATTAAATAGTGCTATATAAGGTGAGGTGGGGGAGGAAAATCCCAGAGTGAGAAGGAGGCTGAAATCAGACACTGAGAGGCTGGAAGAGAGGGACTTTTGAGGAGGAGGGAGAAAAAAAAAATCACACACGGTGAAAGGAGATTAGGGAAGATTTTTGTGTGTGTGTGTGAGTAGGATAGGAAGAGGAAAAAGAAAAAGATTGGGTAAAAATTTTTCTGTGCAAATGGATTTTCAGGTCCTCAAATTCTTGAGCCCAATGTATTTTAAGAGGTGTTTTGTTTGTTTCGGTTTGATTTGGGTTTTCTTTTTTTTTTGTTGTTTAAAAGGCTAAAATTTTGCATATACAATATATTTTGTAGTCCCAGTGGGATCTGGGGCAGCATCCTATGGTCAAACGTATTAATACATTTTTCAACAAAAAGTATAGATATTCACACTAGTTTGGATAAGGAAAGAAAGTAAATAGCCTTTCATAAGTACATATTTGGTGTTGCTGTCACATGAATTTACTACAAATTAGGTTAAAAAAAAAAAACCTTTTTGGTTTTAAGAGTTTATTGGATTTCAGAATTGTGACTAAGCAATTGTGGCTCCATATAAGTCTTGTCTTCACCTCCCTGCCAGATCCTCTTGTTCTTACCCGGGTTCATTCATGTGTCTATAGTCAAATGCTGGGTCACTTACTGGTCTAGGATGGCCTGACCTGTGGTTGGCTTGTATCTGTTCTTCCAGGTCTCCCATCATTCAGGCAATGAGACCAGGCCAATTCACAGGATGGTAGCAGGGTTCCAAGAGAATGAGTGCAAGCACACAAAGCCTCTTGGAGGCTAAGCTCAACCTTCTCATGTGGTCATTTCCAATGCATTTTTTTTTAAATCAAATAATCAGCCTAGCCCAGATACAAGGGATAGAAAAATAGACACACTCTCTCTCTCTTAAAGGGAGGATCTACAAAGTCACATTGCTAGGGTTGTAGAACAATTAAGACCATTTTTTTTTGCACTCAAGCTGCCATAACAATAAAATGCTGAGTCTTAACATCAAGTGGGAATGGATGAGAACTGATGTTATCTAGATCCAGTCACATAGTCATTGGTTGCCTTACCAATATCAATTTCCCACCATTCTATTTTATAACAGTATTTGGATTTTCTTCTGAGTAGCCATCTTTCTCCTTTGTTTAGAAGCTTTGTGGTCTGGGGAAATTGACTCTACCCTCTGCTCAAGGGCACAAATCAATAAATTTAATTACATTCCCTCAGTCTACAGTGATTGGTTAAGGAATCAGTCCTAAGCAAACATGGGACTTCCTTAGCCACCACTGGCTCAGAAATAGTCCAATCAAGGTAAAGTGCTGGATTGCTGGATTTTGATCAATGATTGAAGGTAGAGGAAGCATGTAGTCCTTGTTTCTGCTTTGAACCACATATTGGTTAGCCTGAGGATAAAGCTGACACACAGAAAGAGAGAAGATGCTAAAGAATCGCAAAGAAGTAGAATGAAAATCAAGGTTAAACTGCTAAATTTCCTTTAGCCTTTGACCTTGGTAACTTGAGTCATCAAATGGTCACCTTGAGTTGTGTTTTCTAATACCTATGAAATCATACCTTTTTCTATCACATTAGACTTCTTGAGATAGGTACCAGGTTTAATTTATCTCCAGTTTGAGCACAGTGCCTATCTCATGAGTGGTCTAAAACAAGTGCTTGGTTAAGAGCCCTATTTTATCTAAAGTCTGCTGGAACACAGTTCTCCAGTATGAATAAAGTGGAAGCAATATTTATAAATAAGATAAAAGTCAGTAAGCAGACCCCAACTCATAGAGCTCAGCTCATATTTATAAATGAATGTATAAATCAATTGATAAATGAAGAACTTTCACCTGGAATCTAACCTTCTATATAGTTCTATTTTATTTAACTATCCTGTATAGTTCTATTATATATTTATACCATTATATTAAAAACATTACAAATAAATGCCTTTGGTTAGGGGAAAAAAAAGAACCTAAATACACACACACACACACACACACACACACACACACACATACCACACACACAGGCCTCCTCTAGCCAAAGAAAGGAAACATTCCAGAAAAGGTAATTCAGTCACATTTTTGTGGATAGTGGGTTTCAAAATAAGAATAAGAAAAGGAAAAATAACAGAAGAATTAAAGAACAAGTTCAAAGTGAAATATCATGAACATGGCACTTCCACAAATAGTATTCTCATTTTGTAAAATATATAAGCAAGCTAAGCCTAATTCTTTAAGTCCTTGTTAACATTTGATTTCAGTGTTCCTGGGAAAAGGGAATTTGGTTGTTTGGCAAGGAGCGTTGTGAAAATTAACTAGCATGGATGCTTGACTAAAATGAAAACCAAATAGCAATGCAAAATGTTAGTTCTGTGAGACAGAACCAGAGATCGTACATGGTAAGAATTCTGTCTTTCTTTGATCTTAAAGGGAATTAGAATATAATGTATGTCTCAGCCTGCAAGATAAAACCCATCCTTTATAAAATCAAAACAAAATAACTTTAACTAGCAGTAGAAATGAAGGGTAGGTATTGGGGAGGGGACACTATAAAGAACTGTGAAGTGTGTAATGACATAGTCTGTCACTGTGCAGAATCAATGTCACATTCACATTTGCTAAGCTATGACATCCATTTATCAAAAATACCTTAGAAATAATTAAGTGGATCATTATAGTATTAGTCTGTCTTTCTCTCACTGTGGGAGCAGACTAAGTAACTCATTACCAAATTCCCTTAACCCAACAGAGTCCTCATTTCTATGTTTATGTATTTATTAAAGTCTTACACATTCCTTACAGTCATATCAGATAAGAGTACTGCATAAATTTCTTCAAGATTTATGATTAGGATAATAAAAGCAGATGCTATCTTCAAATAATGCCGAAGAAAATGAAATTACAAACTTCAAGTAGAGGACTATTTGCTCAGCTATAATTGGTGACTTCTTAAAAAAATATGTTATGGGGGCTCCTGGGTGGCTCAGTGGGTTAAAGCCTCTGCTTTCAGCTCAGGTCATGATCTCAGGGTCCTGGGATCGAGCCCTGCATTGGGGCTCTCTGCTCAGCGGGGAGCCTGCTTCCCCCTCTCTCTCTGCCTGCCTCTCTGCATACTTGTGATCTCTGTCTGTCAAAAAAATAAATAAATAAATAAATAAAATCTTTAAAAAAATATGTTATGATCTGCACATCACATTTATTGCTTGACACACTTGTGAAGTTTATAGAGCATACACACTCCAGTCAAGTGCCATGCTAGATTCTGGGAATTTAAAAAATGGAGGTTACACACGATCAATATCTTTGCTTTCAAGTTTTTCCCAATGTAGTACAGGCCCACTTGTAGACACAACATTTCCTTATTTGCAAAAAAAAAAAAAAAAAAAAAAAAAAAAGGTGCCAGCAAAGCCCCAGTGTTTTGGTCTACATACAGTTGTTCCTGTGTATTAAAAGTCTTACAGCCCATTTACCTACTCACAAGATGCCTTAAATATCTCTGGAACTTAACCTAGTTGCTCAATTGAATCACTTCGGGTACCTGGCATTCTCCTAAGTAGAATGTGCTGGTAATCTCTCATAAACTAAATTCCTCTCCCTCTGTCTTCTCTCAACAGCAGTGAAAATCTAAGTTCTCTTTGGGAAAGATGGAAAGAAGCTACCTTAAAATAATCAGTAACTTAAGCATTCCTTTGATTCTCAAGCTAAACCAAAGGGGAAATAGTTGGTACATTTTGTCATAGAAATTATAAGGAAGTCTCCAAAGTAATTCTCCTTCCAGCTAACCGTGAACTAATAGTGAAAGACATTGTTACAGGCTTTTTATCCTCATAAATATTTTAAACTTCATGATCAGATGTGCTTCCTGTTTCTCTTAATTGAGCTATGAGAATCCAATCACTGGAGTGGGTTAGCACTTCTGACAATCTCAAATGGTTTTCCCGCTATCTCTGCTACCCCTAAGGAGGCTGACTTTTTAAGTGGTTTGACCATTGGGAGGAGGAGTACGTTGATTTCAAATTAATGCGTATTTTCAGACATTTGTGTAAATGTGGATACTTTTAAAATCTTATTTTCAGGAGATAAAATGATTTATATTTGGAAATGCATGATCTATCCAGAGATGTGTGGGAGTCATAGCTGTTACCTCAGACCGTAAATCTATTCTCTCCCACTCTTAAAAAATAAGTTGAATATGAATTTTTACTGCTCTCTCTTGAATAACTTGGATGTTGAGGAGCTTTAGTCTTACTTTAATGCCCTCACAATCCTCTGCCCCATCCCTGAAATCACATTTACTCCACTATTTGTCAGTTCCGTTCCCATCTTCCCCACCAAAAAGCAAGCCTCCTGTATAGCAGGGAAATATGGTTTATTTTCTCAGTATCCTCAGTGCCTAGCAGAGTGTGTAACAAAAAAGTCAAAGCATTCTAAGAAAAGA
The DNA here is from genome assembly GCA_003697995.1 of Taxidea taxus jeffersonii. NCBI lineage: Eukaryota > Metazoa > Chordata > Mammalia > Carnivora > Mustelidae > Taxidea > Taxidea taxus. Next base: position 116,254 of record ML103409.1, read on the forward strand.
AGGAACAAAATGCGGAGGAGGGGAATATAGAGATCAACATGTAGAAAAATGTTTCAATACTGTGGTAGGAGATCGTTAGAAATTCTCTATTGTAACATCTACTTGGGAAAATCATGATGTTTGTTAAAAGCTTAATATGGTAGATTTGTCCAGGAGGAAAAAAAAAAAACCCTCAGGAATAGAAAATAATTTCAAACATGTAACAGGATGGGACTAATTTTGGTAAACTTTGTAAAAGAGCACAGGGGCTCAAAAAGACTATTTATTATGCTGTCTCTAAAAAACTACAATAGGGGTGCCTGGGTGGCTGAGTGGGTTAAAGCCTCTGCCTCCAGCTCAGGTCATGATCCCAGCGTCCTGGGATCGAGCCCCGCATCAGGCTCTCTGCTCTGCATGGGGCCTGCTTCCTCCTCTCTCTGCCTGTCTCTCTGACTACTTGTGATCTCTCTCTGTCAAATAAATAAATAAAATCTTTAAAAAAAAAAAAAACTACAATAATAACAATATGAGCTGCCACTGTAACAATTTGACCTCAACATTTATACTTCTTGTGGCTGTTTAATAAGAATAGTCATAAATTTTTTGACTTGACCACAAAGTGGAATCTCTGACCTCTCTCCTTGAATCTGAATGGAGCTCTGTCTTGTTACTAACCAAAAGAATGCAGGAGTAGTGACACTGAGTGGCTTTCAAAGCTAGGTCAAAAATAGTTATGCAGCTACCATCTTGTTTACTGTAGTAGCACTTGGAGCTCTGAGCCTTCAGGTAAGAGTTCTACTACTTTTCAACCAATAAATGGAAAGCCTCTGGAAGTACTAAGTGGACATCCCCACTGACTTAGCAAACCATTTTCATCATCTGCCTTCTCTGTGAGTGAGCCATCTGGGTCACTCAGCCCCATTTGAGCATTTATATACCTGTAGCCCAGCCATTATTTGACTGCATCTGTATAAAAGACCCAAGAAATGTCCAGCTGAGCCCTTCCTGAATTTCTGACCACAAAATTCTGAGCAAAATAAAATAGTTGTTTTTATCTACTAACTTTTTGGCATAATTCATTACATGGCAGTATTAGCCAGAACACTTCTAATTATGGAACCTCTAACCAAGATCTAGTTAAAGCAGTTGGCAGGTCATGTAAGACTATGTTTAATAACATTTCTAAAAATTCTAAAATTTCTAAAATTTCTGAGCAAATTTAAAAGGATTTTGCTTTAAAATATTTGAAGGAACTAAATCTAAATAGTTTATAATAGTGAAGGAGAATAGCTAAATAAAGGAGAATATTGGTCACATCTACATCATTTAATAAGTTAGAAATATTTGAGTATTTGTCACAGTTCATTAAATTAAAAAACAAAATTGGATAAACTTTGGGTTAGCCCATTAAAGAGCACACCTCATCTTTAAACATTTGTAAGGTTCATCATCACAGTTATAATTGAATACATATGATGGACAAGTACGAAGAAAAACAGGGAAAACTCTCAGAAAAGAAAATAGGTAATATTTTAGACAAACGTCAGGAAAATTGCTATTTCATCCATTAAGCAGAGATTATATAAGTAACATAAAACAGGGATTCCTACAAGATGGGATCGGGAGGGAGACAAACATAAGAGACTCTTAATCTCACAAAATAAACTGAGGCTTGGGGGGGGGGGGGGGTGGGGGGGGGGGGGGGGTTATAGACATTGGGGAGGGTATGTGTTATGGTGAGTGCTGTGAAGTCTGTAAACCTGGCGATTCACAGACCTGTACCCCTGGGGCTAATAATACATTACATGTTTATACAAAATTTTTTTTTAAATTATAAAAAAAAAACAGGGGTTCCTGACAATAGTCATTAGGGCATAATTCTGAGACAGCTATTCTAAAAGAGATCCATATGGTCCAAAAGAAAGAAAAAAAGTTAACCCTCAGAAGGAGAACCCAGTGAATTTTTTTTAAAGTCCCACAAAGTCTTTTAAATTGTCTTAAGAATGGCTGAGGCTTTTTCTTTTTATAAATGGCAGTTTAATGTAGAGTTTGTGGTAATCGACAGATATTGAGAAAACCTCCCCTTGGCAATCCTGGATCTTAAAAGTCTTTTGAAGTTTGAAGTAGCTCACAAGATGGCAGTCTAGAAATAAATGTAGCACAGATCTTTCCTTCTGGGAGGACATTAATTCTGAGAATGAAAGTTCAGGACATTTAGCGTATGTGAATTGGCAGAAAGCTAATGTTCTCTGGAGAAATTTTAGTATATTGGCAATAATTGTAATTGTCATAGCTCGGGTTTTATTCATATCATGTGATAAGAAATGACATTGCAAAGATATTTAAAGCACTCTCAGGCTTTTAACTTGCTTCAGTCTTTCTTGCTACCTATTCTCGCTATCCTCTCTCTTCCTCTTAACCCTTTTCAATTTTGTTCCCTGATTTCCTGAAAATAAAATTTTATTTTTTTTCAAAATATTTTATATGAAGAAATATTGACAAAAAATTAAATGTAAGTAGTATTGAAAGGCATAAATATGACATTCACTTTTTCCCCTTGTCCTGCTTACTAGAGACAACTGCTTTCAACTCGGTGAGCTTATTATTGAGGTATTTATCACCACAATTTAAAAAATAAACATATCCTGGGGCACCTGGGTGGCTCAGTCAGTTAAGCCTCTGGCTCTTGATTTTTGCTCAGGTCATGATCTCAGGGTTGTAAGATTGAACCCCACGCCAGGCTCCACACTCAGCTTGGGATTCTGTCTCTTCCTCTGCCCCACCTGTCCTCTTAAAATAAATTAAAAAATAAGCATGTCCTCCATTTTCTTCTTTATCAACAAAATGTTCTGTTATGGTATGAGAGCATTTAACTCACAATTCCTCTTCTCCTCCCCTACCCCTCACATCATCTCAGTGTATTTAGTTAAAGGAATAGGCAGTGCCTTTGCCATTATGAGTACATAAATATTGTTTATGCTGAACCAGGTAGAATAATACTATGATGTTTCTGATTCCTTAGACAATTTATTTCCCCCATAGTTACTGAAGTCCTCATTTTGTTTGCTTTTCACTTTGAACACCCAAGTTCTCTATAACTTTCCAATAGTTCTTTAAAATGCCTCTCAGTACAATTTTCTTGACCATCAAACATGTCAGATGAGTTATTAGTACCAGGTATTTTTCCTGGAAACAGCTTTCAGGCTCTGATCTGAACAGGTTGCTCTCAAGGCCAGATAAGCATGTTTTATTTCCTCCTGGAATAGTTGCTTACTTTTGTCTTGGGAACTGCCTTTGCTTCTACACTGTTTCTTCCCTCTCTTCCCCCCTTCTCTGGTGTATTATTTTAGTTTAGATCCAGCTGTAAGTAGAACAGACAACCCCTCCCCAGAAACACCAACTCCCCCAAAAGTTGCTTAAATATGGAAGTTTATTTGCTTTCATGTAAAAAGGACCTAGTCGTAGACAGTCTGGACTGGTGATGTGGTTTTCCAAGTATCAGGTACTCAGGCTCCTTATTTTGCCCCTCAGCCATACTTTCCATGTTGCCTCCTGGTCCAAGAGAGTTGCTCAGTCTTCAGCCATCGTGTTTTCATCCTAAATAATATCAAGAAGGAAGGGTGAAAAAAAAGATACAACTTCTCCCTTAAAAGCACTTTTCTTGGGGCGCCTGGGTGGCTCCGTGGGTTAAGCCTCTGTCTTCTGCTCAGGTCATGATCTTCAGGATCCTGGGATCAAGCCCCACATTGGGCTCTCTGCTCTGCAGGGAGCCTGCTTCCCCCACCCCCCGCCTCCCTCCCCCGCTCTCTGCCTGCCTCTCTCTGCCTACTTGGGATCTCTGTCTGTCAAAAAAATAAAATCTTTTTTAAAAATGCACTTTTCTTACATTTTCTTGGACAAAAGCATAGTTCCTTGGCTATATCAACTTGTAAAGGAGTTTGGGAAATAAATTCTTTTACCTGAGCTGCAATATTCCCATCTAAAATTTGGAATTGTATTATCAAGTACAAAATGTAAAATGGATGTTGGTAAAATGGATTGTAGTTATCAATCTGCCATAACTGGCCTCATTGGATGGGAGGGGGAGGAATCAGGATGGACAGAGGGAGAAGTCATACTGTGAAGTAGTCTGGGCAACATCCTCGGCACAGGAAGCTCAGGAGCCCTTTAGGGATGTCCCTTTGGGGTCATAATACCTGGGTTTTATACACCTGCCTCTATCAGTTATTAGATGAGGGTCTCCTCTGAGAAGCATATAATTTTGGGTGAAGCAGCTCTTTAACTAAGGCAATCTCTAAAGAGGCTAATAGCTCTCTTTGACAGCCCTACCTATCTACTGTTTTTATCCTACCAGAGTAAAATCTGAAGGGAAATCTAGAGGGCTCAGTCCCATTGTTATCATCAACCACAAGAGACTAGTTTCTACAAAATATTTTTCGAAGTCTCCTTAGCTAAGGGCAGTATGCAATAAGAATGCTTGAGTGCAAGTTGAAAACGGGATCATTGAGTAAATAAATACAAATTAATACTACTAAGGTCTATCTCAGAGTATCACTAAGCTCTCTGAGTACTGTAGAAAATGTAAAACAAGATGTTAGTCACTATTTTGTGAATAAGTATATTTGAGAATCCATGCTTCCAATACCATTAGTTAGAACCTATTTCCTGTTCTGAAAACTGGAGGTTCCTCCCTGGGAGTGAGGAGACAAATCTAATTCTAATTTTAGTGTCTCCCTAACAATGTCCCATCCTGGATAAATCCTTTCTTAATATGTTGCTCATGCACTGCCCCTTTGACTCCTTTATACACCTGCATGTACACAGTCATGTACAACAGTTTATATGAAGTGTCCTTGCTATGTGCTCTCATGAAGCCTGTCCATATACCCAGCCCCTGACATCATCTGAAGACATTTCCAGGGGTCATCATACTAATGTCATCATCATGGTAGCTGGGACATGTGGTCCTGGTAAATAAGTAAGCATAAGGATCAAGGAATCTTTTCTTTCAAAGTTCAGGCTCTGTTCTGATGGATGGAGGTGGTCTCACTAATGTTTTATGGCTGGAAAGGAAATTAAGGCCCTGAAAGGAAACTAATGAGGGAAGGAAAAGCCTGGACTGGTAACCCAGGTTCAAGAGCTATACCTAGGTGTTGATGGCAGACACTGTGTTTAGTTCCACATTCTAGTGGTTGAACTGTCATTTTGGAACCCAGATCACAGGCACCACTGTGACCTGTTCAGAACTGGACCAGTTAGAGAATGACTGAAGCACAAGACTCTATGGACCACTGTTCAACTCCATCACTGTGGTAAATACAGAGGCCATATAGACAGAAACCTGGGCTCCACTGGCAAACCAATCTGATTTTTATGTTTTCTTTGCCTAAGCAGGACAGACACTTTTGTATGGATTAAAGCACAAGAGTTCTTAAATAATTAAAGGATGGAAGGGATGGAAGGGGCCTCAAGAAGATTCTTAGCTTCCTGCTTATTTGACTATATGGAGACTGGATTAATTCTTTTAAAAATAAAATAGTTGTGACCCCAACATGTATATGTTGTAGCTTTAATTCCCAGTGTGACTCTATTAGAAGAGGTAGTTGAAGGTAGTTAAGGTTAAATGAGGTCATAAGTGTTGGATCTAATCTGATAGGATTAGTGTCCTTAAAAGACACCAAAGGATCCTCTACTCCCACCCCAGTCTCTCTCTCTTACTATCTCTCTGTGTATGTCTCTCTCTCCACCATGTGAGAATGTAGCTAAAAGGTGGCTCTCTGTAAGTCAGGAAGGGAGCCATCAGGAAGGGAAATTGCACCACGAAGCAGATGGGCCAGAATCTTGATCTTAGACTTCTAACCACCATGATCATGAGACAATAAATTTCTGTTACTTAAGCCACCCAGTCATTGATATTTGTTATGGCAGCCTGAGCCAACTAATACAGTGACTACTTTTGTACTCCAAGCTAATGAAATAGGTCATAAGAGTCACATCAAAATAATGAAGAACTTTTTTCTTGGTTAGAGGTATAGGGTCAAGTTGAAAAGGAGCAAAGGTATACAATATCACAAGCATAAAACTGGAAAGTTACTTCTAATGCTCTCAAACACGCACATGGAAGCCACCCAGAAGTAAGAATTTCAAGAAAAATTCTGGGCCCTCATTACCTTGTTACTCGGGGTCATTTTCAAATTGTATACAGTTGACCATCTGTTACCCTAGGCTAACTAATATGGCATTTTAAAAGACCAAGCAGAGAAGAGATTTTCTCTGTGGTCTAAATATTGCCAATACAAAGTCCTGGAGTGATTTTTAAGAATCTCCATCTCTCGGTGATTACATTCATACATGACAACTTTTGTAAATGTCTTTTTTTCTTTATTCTTAAAGTAATAGAAAGTGGAATGAAGAGGAATAGAAAGTGGAATAAAGAACCTATTAAAATCAATGATCTTTAATTCAATTCTGGGATGATTAAATTACTAAAGCACATTACCCATGACTGCTTAATGTGGTATAATACCTCTGCAGTGGGAAGTCATAAATAAAATTCTGTTAAACTTCAATGTTTCTTTTTTCTTTATAAACTAAGATGAACTCTGTCTTCATTTACTAGTTGAAAAGGGCACTGATAGTGATTAGGTGGCTACATAGAATGACCCAGGATCAATGCAGTGGTTCTGATGTCTGAACAATATTCCTAATTTTCTCTTACCTTAGTGACAGACTGAAAGCATAGAAACATCATGACAAAAATTTACTGAGCTTAGGACCCAAGCAATTTATTATTCATTTCCAGTTATCACTGAAAGAAGGCAACTGTGATCAAGCCTGATTTCTTGGTCATTTGGAAATTCAAATACCGGAATGTATCTTTTGAGGGAGCTTTTGAAAATTAGGCTTTTTTAAGAAAAAGAATAGCAGGAAAGAAAAATTCATTTCTATGCATAAGTTGTATGTAACCTGCTCGGTTCTCTCTCCTGTGTCAGTCAGTCTCTCTCCTGTTGACTTTTAAGTCAACAAGGTATGGGCTTGATCCTGGGTTCCACTATATGACTCTGAGAAGTCTTTTTCCTTCTCCATAAAGTATGGTAGGATGACAGAGGAGATTATAGGAGAACATACATAGGATGTAGTACACGACCTGGCACACAGCAGCCACTCAATAAATCATAGCTCCTGCTATTTTGAAGATCCTCCTGATGCTGCTAATGGTGCTGAGTATGCCAAGGCAAGAGCAGAAAGAGCTTCCTTCCTCTCTTCGTCATATTCACTCAGCACTGATTCTGCAGATATTCCTGAAGCATCTGCCCTGAGTCTGACTCTGGGTTAGACACCTGGTATGAAGAAAAAAAACAAAGCAGAGACAACTCGTGTTTATTATGCTTATATACTGGTCATGAGGCAGATATTAAACTGAGAGTCATAAATGTAAATATAGAAATGCAAGTAAAGATGAACTTTCTAAGGAAAGATTCACTGTGGGCTATGGGAGACTACAAAATGGGGTGGAGACCGAGGAGTAAAGAGGGGCTTCTTTGGGGAAGGAGTGCTAAGACCGGAGGAAGTAGAATGTGATAATAGTGAAGGGCACTCCAGGCAGAGGGATAGTCCATGCAGAGGCCCTCGGGTGGGGAACAAATACATGTGCCTGGAGAACTGCGAGAAGACTAAGGGGCTGAAAGTGAGTTGAATGGGAATGAAAGGAAGTGGTAGGACACAGGCCAGACTGGAGTTGTCGAAGACTAGAGGTTTTCCTAAATGCCATGAAAAGTCATTTTGAATGGAAGAATGACGTAATCTAGTCTACATGGTTTTAAAAACCCTTTGACGACTCTGTAGTTAATGGAGTAGAAGGATGCAGGCTCAGAACAGGATGATGACTTTAACACAGTTAAAGGCTGTGGCCCTATTCCAGGGAGAGTATAGTAGCCGCTTAAGGAAGCGTCATGGCAGTAGAGAAGGAGACTGATGACTATTCTCCATGTGTATTGCCTGGTGTATTATCTTATTATCATAATTATTGTAAAGATGGCATGCATATATGCACACATCTTCGGCTGCACCCCATCTTTACAATAATTATGATGACAGTAATAAAATAATGTGTCAGGCAATTTAAGCCCCTTTAAATGCATTACACCACTTAATGCTTAGAACCTCTTTAAAATGTAGATACTGCTGTATTAATCCTTCTGGTTTTAAATTAATAAAACAAGTCAGAAAATATAAAATAATTTGCTCAAGTCCTTTCTACAAAGGTAGAAAGTAGTGTTGCTGGGATCTGACCTTTTATCTGTCTTGATTCTAAAATCCATGTCCTTAAGCATTCCCCTGTTGTGCACTTGTCGCCTGATCTGGAAAGTATGTGTAGATTCTATCTCTCTGCACTGGTATCAGAGATTTGCTTCAGCTTCTGAACCCTCGGGTCCTGGAGTGACCTCAGGGACAGTGGCTGTACCAGGAGCATCTGTCTGAGGCAGTCACGGTCAGCTTTCATCTGCCCCAACATCAGTATCATGGGGGGCTCTAGGCGCTCTCCTTGAGTGCTCTAGTGTTTCAGAAAAGTGGACTCTATAGAAAGGAGAGGAATTATTGGAGCTTTACCCTTGTACATTGGGACAAGTAGAACGGTAATTGCCTTATATAGTGTGATGCTACAGGTAATCAAGCAGAAGAATTGGAATAAATGTTTTGAAAGAAACGTGGAAGATCACCAAGACAGAAGTGTTTTAGTAAGGAGCAGGGTACAAAACCGGAGCAGTAGCAAGCAGCAAGTAAAGTATTCAGAGTAGATCACTAAGACGATGCGCTTTGATGGGGGCATGGGAGAGGAGAATAGACTGATAAAATCTAAAGATCTTGACATGGTTGCCGAGAGGAAACATGGAAGAACATGTCAGATGTTAGAGGAAGACACAGCAGTAATGAAAAGCACTACTGAAAGGCTACCGCATGCAGTTAAATACATCACCTCGTTTAATTCATTTTCACAGTTGCTCTTACTTAGCAAGGCTCAAAGATATCAAGAAAACTGCTTTGCATTACACAGCTAATACATGGCGGAGTCAGTCTATTACATCTGTCCGCCTCCCATGTTGAACTCAAAATCTATATTCTCCTGACACAAAGGGGAGGAGAGGGGCACGGATTTTGAATGAATCCTCTCCATGCTTCCTGTCTCTAATCACAGAGGGAGAGGGGGCCCATAAAGAGAGTACAAAAGAAGAGAGGAAAATACATTACCTGTCTAGGCTTTAGAATGACCTCTCTTTAGAAGACAACCACTCTGGCTGAGAGATTAAAGTGAAGGCTGCAAAGCTTGACCAACAGCGCAGGCAAATCCTAAAATGCTGCATCTCTAGTGACAGAATGAGGTTTCTTGGGAGTTACTGCAGATACCAGAAAAACAGCAGCACATTTTGAATCGTGAATGGGAAATAATAAGAGTGAGGAAATTTCGGGTTCTAACTGTCCCCTTCTTTAGTTTGACATATTGTGTGTGTGGTAGCGGGGGGTGCGGGGGGCGGATCTGCACTAGAATTTAGAAATGTTAAAATGCACATGATGCCACCAGGCAGAATTTAACCGATTGCCATTTGGTCAAGGGAGACTATTTCTAGTGAGAGAATATATTATCCAAGACAGAAGGGACTTTTAGATCAAAGGCCGATGCCTACAGTATGCTTCTGAGATCTGTGACTTAGAAGAGTCACATAGTTACAGTGATGGCTGCCGTTTATCAAGCACTTTCTAAGCTAGGCACTATTCTAAGTACCTCCCATGCTTTAATATCATAACATTCAATTCTCATAAAAACCCCATACACTAGGTGCTATAATTATAATAATTCCCATTTTATAGATAAAACAGATAAATAAATGTTAACAAATGTGTCTAAAGTCATGCCGTTAGTATAGGTATCACAGGTGGGATTTGAGCCTCGGAGGTTTGACTCTACAGCCCATATGGTTAACCACTGTATGGTGCAGTCTCTCTTTATTTTAAGTTCCATGTTTGCTTTTCTATTTTTCTGAATTCTATTTGGGTTTTGAGTATATACATCTCACTTCCTTTAGCATTCTAGAATTCCAAAAGTGACTATGCAGATTAGATCTTGAGACACTCTTCATTCTGCCTATATTAAAAATAATGAAAAAATCATTCTTAAGCAGCATTAGAAATTAACGGACTGCAAAAAAAAAAAGTTGTTTACTATGAGGCACTCTACAAAAAGTCTTATTCTCTTATATATGTAAAAATAGAACCCTAGCTAGAAACTGGGGGATGGAAGTACTTATTACAGAACTTAATACACAAGAGCACAGTAAATATTGTTTGGAGAGAGAAGGAATGAATTGACATGCTTAAATAGTCTAATTCTATAGAAGCTTTTAATTTTTTTTTTTAAATTCAGGCTTAACTATCCCTCTCTGAATGGATATACTGGGGATTGGCTTAGTTGGAAGTGTATGAGTGGATTAAGACTTAGAAGAGATTGTCTTCGCTCTAGGCTGTTGTCAGTGATGACATGAGAAGATGAGACACTGTCAAAGGTTAAGAGCTATCCCAGTGAAGGAAGGCCAAGTGGGCCACCAGACTAGAGACCAAAAACTAATACAGAAAGCTAGAGTCCAGTGTCACCATGATTATCAAGAAGTAACAGTCAAGGGCCACCTAGGTGGCTCAGTGGGTTAAAGCCTCTGCTTTCGGCTCGGGTCATGATCCCAGGGTCCTGGGATTGAGCCCCACATCGGGCTCTCTGCTCAGCAGGGAGCCTGCTTCCCCCTCTCTCTCTGCCTGCCTCTCTGCCTACTTGTGATATCTCTCTCTGTCAAATAAATAAATAAAATTTTAAAAAAAAAGAGGAAGTAACAGTCAAGATTAAGAAAGCGTATCTGGACCAGGTGGTATTGTCACCAATGCTTTTGTGTGGAGGCTGCAGCGGTGGGTCAGGGTGAGTGTCTCTGGCTTGATTTTGAAAATATGTGCAAGTGGAAGGAGAACATGGAGTGAAATGACAATACATTCTCCCTTAGTCAACTATGACAGTTTTTCCTTCAAATATTCACTTTTCTCACTATACATTTTCCTGATTTCTTGTCTCTAATCATAGTCAATCTCAATAAAGTGATCTGAATCTTCCTCCTGTATATTTCAAATGGCAGAAATGAAATTTCTGTCTTTTTGCTCTTAGAGGCATCTAGCACCCTTCAGAGCCAAGGGGGAGACATGAGCTTTTCTAATTTCAGCCAGAAATATATTAAATCAAATGGGAGTCAGAAGAGGATTGTGGCGATATTGGTTAAGAGCAAAGCTGCTGGGTATTTACCCCGAAGATACAAATGTAGTGAAAAGAAGGGCCGTATGCACCCCAGTGTTCAGAGCAGCAATGTCTACAATAGCCAAACTGTGGAAGGAGCCAAGATGTCCTTCAAAAGATGAATGGGTAAAGTAGATGTGCTCCATTTTTACAATGGAATATTATTCAGCCATCAGAAAGGATGAATACCCACCATTTGCATTGACATGAATGGAACTGGAGGGGATTATGCTAAGTGAAAGTAGTCAAGGAGAGAAAGATAATTATCATGTGGTCTCACTTATATGTGGAACATAAGGAATAGCATGGAGGACGTTAGGAGAAGGAAGGGAAAAATGAAGGGGGTAGAAATCGTAGGGGGAGATAAACCATGAGAGACTATGGACTATGGGAAACTGAGGGTTTAAGAGGGGAGGGGAGTGAGGAGATGGGTTAGCCCAGTAATGGGTATTAAGAAGGGCATGATTGCATGGAGCTCTAGGTGTTATACACAAACAATGAATCACAGAATGCTACATCCAAAACTAATGATGTACTGTATGGTGACTAACACAGAATAATAAAATAAAATTAGGGACACCTGGGTGGCTCAGTGGGTTAAGTCGCTGCCTTCGGCTTGGGTCATGATCCCAGGGTCCTGGGATCGAGTCCCGCGTGGGCTCCTTGCTCAGCGGGGAGCCTGCTTCTCTCTCCGCCTCTGCCTGCCTCTCTGCCTGCTTGTGTGCTCTCTCTCCTCTCTGACAAATAAATAAATAAATAAATAAAATTAAATAAAATTAAAAAAACAAAAGAGCAAAGTTTCTGGCCTCAGACAACCTGGGCTCCAACCAAGGCTCTACTATTAAGCCACTATGTACTCTACTATTCTGCCTGCATGGCCATGAGCAAGGTTGCAATGCTATATTTGTTCTAACTTCATAAAATTGCTTGTGTAACTGAGTTAGAGAAAGTAAATGAGGCTTAAGCATAGTAGGCACCCAATAGGTGATGTCTATTATTCTTATTGATATTATTATTATTATTGTTAAAAATGGTCAACAATTGCAGTGTTTGGATAGTAGGGGAGAAAGAGCTTATTTAAAGCACCCTAGATCCCTCCTGGCAACCAGTGAGCATTCACTAAATGGGTCTTACAACGATCATGATCTATGTATTATTATTCTGAGATGCTGATATTTGCAGGACAGCCTAAGAAGAAGCTTAAAATCTATTCTGTAAAGTCTGTTTTGTCCTCACTGCACTCTCACTCTTATATTTTACTATATTTCTGCACAGAAATTGCATCTCCACCTTAACACAGGACCATTTTCTAACTTAAAATATTTAGTGACTTATTGGGATAAAACAGAGAAAAAACATAACATACAATGCTTGATTTAGGTATCATGCAACTCTATTAATACTATTTCATTCCCCTGCTTTGGAATGCAAACACTGGGGACTGAATTATCTAGCTTCTATTAAGATCACCTGGTTGGTTTGAATTAATGCCCTCTAGGTTGACAGTGGAAAACATGGAGTTCATCTAGCTCAGTGAGCTTAGAGAGTGGACTGATAAGCGTCAGCATTAAAATGGGGCAATGGGAATAAAAAGGATGAGTTTATGAAGAACAGTTTGGGAAATATTAAAATTGTTTTATTACAAGAATAGAACCAAAGCATTTATTAATCTAAATTTGAAAAATTCCAAATAGAAAATTCAACCAAATTTCCCACTCACTCATTCATGATTTCATTCAGCAGATAATTATTTAGTGCTTACTATGCCCCAGGTGCTTGAAATTTATATCGTCTTCATCTCCAACACCAGATCATAGAATTGGACTGAAGAACAACAACAAAAGGCTAATGACGTAACGTAGAGTTTCATAGTGGTCTCAGGTTATACCCCATTAGCGAATTTTTAATTTAACAAGCTTATTTCTCCTCACTTTGTTCATGGTCCCTCTCTTCCTGCCCCATCTAACCTCTACCCAAGGCTGGAAAGAAGTTGGGGGGCAGGAGCGGAGAGGCCAAGGAATTTCTGCTCCCATCTTGCTTACCCTCTTGATGTCCCTTTCTTCTCTCAGCTGACTCCAATAGTACTATTTCCTCTCCTTGCTCCTTCAGACTTAGAGATGGGGATGCCTTTCATTTTTTTAGCAGTACCTGAATGCCTCTTCACCCTTTCCTGGCTTCCTTATCTCTATCCACTCCTTTGTAGACAGTCCTTTTATTACATATTCCTCAAAATTCCATCTCTTTGAGCCTTTTCTTTCCTGCCTGGACTTCAGCTAATAGATAAATAACTACATCTACCTCACTGAGATAAGAATTTATCTGTCACTAACAATAAACAGAGAAGAATCCCTAAAACAGATTAATATTTCAAAATAGACATCTTTACCACCAAACATCATGAAGTGAAACTATCCATTGTTATAATTCACTGTTATATACACATACTGGGGATGTATGTAAAGGGCATTGGCCATCAGTGATCTCTAGACAACAATTTACCTGCTAGCTTTTATTGTCCTGAGATTTTAAATTAATATACACATTGTTTTATATAGGTGAGCTCTACATGCCCAGCCATGCCTGGGCAGGAACATCAAGACTTTTCCATCAGAGATTGAGCTACATCTCCTGTTCCTCACAAGGTGCTTGTTTGTAGAGAATAGTGACAAGAAACCAGAAAGGAAACATGATGTTTTACAATTTAGCCAGGAAATCAAAAGAAATAGACAGGCAATCTCGCTGTTCCTTTCCCATATGGGTGATAACAATGCAATTGGAAGAATGAATACTAATTAGCTAAGTAAAAAGCTCAAACTAACTGTTGAAGAGTTTAATTTTAGGGCAAACTGAGATTCTTTCCCAATTCTAGAGATGTAGAAACAGACAGAAATTCAGAATGACTCACCTGCAAAATCTGATCAATAAAATACTTTATGTCTCGGAAGGAACATCAGTGAGGTTATTTAGTGGAAATGCTAAGACAGTTATAGTTGAGTATTAAATAATTTGATTATTCATATCTTACTCTGAAAATAAAGGTAAAAATATTGTTATGAATGATTCTTTAGTTACATTCATTAACAGGTAACCAAAGTATATATTAGAGTTAGGTTTGCTAAGTAAAATATTTATTGGAAACTCCATAAAACCTACTGTACAAATACATTGCTATGGATTGAACAGTGTGAGTTTATTTCTGCCCGGGTCAAATGGCTATTTTGGAAAAAATCAGGTGAAGAGTTACTACAGTATATTTATTGAAACATTTCAAATAGTTATTCCCTTTCTGCCAGATTAGTAAGCATATCTAGAAGAAAAGCAATTATTAGGATCACCATTTGCTAATCTAATAATTTGTAGCCCATTCCTCTTCTGGAATTAGATAAGTAAATCTCACACTTGGTTCCCAGAATAATTCTTTCAAGACATTCACATTATCCTCGGTCCCCCAATTTCATTTTCATTCCTTGTTGTTACTTAGAGACTACAGAGAATTAAGTAATCTAATTTGCAGTTTTTCTTAATACCCTAGGTTATAATTTGCCTATGTCAGGAGACAGACTCATTTTGAGATTATATACTATTGCAAACAACTCACTTAGCTTGACATTTAATTCTCTTTTCACTAGCATTAGATCCCGCTTTTTGTGATCTGAGACTCTTTCTTAACAGGCATCCGGCTTCAAAAATACAATCAAGACAAAACAAAAGGAAATAAGAGTTGAATAATTGAACATTCCCTTTATCCTGGTGATATGTATTTTCTCTGACTATCTGCCTTGGGCTTCAATTAACTCTTATAAATACAAGAAACCTGACTTTTAGGGAATGGGATCTCAGGCTTTGTTCTTACTCTGCCTTCAAACAAAGTAATTTTGATAGAAACAAGACTGGGCCAACCATTTATCTTGGTAATCCCCAAATATTAGCTTTTTAGATAGTTCATTCTTATAACTAACATATATTCCACTTGATATCAAGCTTTTTTTCTTTTTAAAGATTGTATGTATGTATGTATTTATTTTAGAGATTGGTGGAGGGTGGGGCGAGGTGGAGGGAGAGGAAGAGAGAAAGCATTCCCAGCAGACTCCACACTGAATGCAGAACTGAATGCAGGGCTGGATCCTTTGACCCTGAAATCATGACCTGAGCTGAAACCAAGAATCAGTCACTTAACTGACTGAGCCACCCAGGTGCCCCTTGATATCAAGCTTCTGACAAGCTGGACCGGTATATTTTAACACAGAAAACTACTGATGCTAATGTGTGCACAGATTTTCTGAACCAAATATAGTCTCTTAGTTCACATCATGATACTAAGAGATCAGCAAGATAGAACTAGTAATAATTCCTGAAAGGAAACTTCCATTGAAAATCTCATTTGGAAAAACTGCATCCCACTGGCTATTATAGTGGAGTAACTGTATTAATGGAAGATGGAAATTCTTGGTTACACTTTATGTGATTGCAATCTTTAATTACTAAATAGGCTTTTGTTTGAGCCCAAGGGAAATCTGACTTACATTTCTGATTAGGGGAGAAGTAGACTTAATTATGTGATGATCAGCACTTTTTCCCCCTCCTTCCCTAAAGAAGACATTTTGGATTCAGGTGAGAATCATCATTTCCCCCTTAACTTTACTCTGACCTTCAGTAGTGCACCTGATCTGATAAAGCATATAACTGGAATAGTAAAAGGAAAAAGAGTCTCTTTAGAATTTCATGGGTGACCTTAGGAAGTTAATAAAATGCCCAGTGTTCAGCTCATGATTTTTCTGAGAGAGATATTTTCCTTCTAAATACGTATCAATATATACAACCTACAGAATAGCACAATATAGGAAACTATGGCCCGAAAGTAACAAAAAGAACAGAAAAAAATAATGGTAAATTTGTGAAATTAAACTTAATAATCTCAGATAAAATTAAAATTAATTTCTTATTTAATAGATGACTTCACTAGAAGTCAAAAAGAAAATTTGGCTTTAATATAAATGTCAATATGTAATTAAGATTAGGCAATGGGGCTACCCTTGTATGACTTCTGTGAAAATACTATAGAATCACAATCCCTTTTGATGACCACATAAGATATTTACCCCATTTATTTGTCAATTCATAAGTGGTAATGTTTTATATGTTAGGCATTAAGTAACATTTATTTTTCAAGATAACATCAGTTACCTAAAAGTTTAAAAGACTCACAAGTAGTTTATTACATTAAGAATAGTTTGAAATTTATCCTTAGTGGTAAATTCAAAGCCTTACTATTTATCTTAATGCCCTGAGTATAGTTCTGTCCAGATAGGCATAAAGTCTACTCCATCTTCAAAAGATCTACTCCCTTATATACTCAAATGACAGACCTATTAATCTACTCACCTTCACAGTAAAATTTAGTACCAACTCCCAATATAATCTATGCTTGATTCTAGCAAAAACAAAATGAGTTGGTTTTATATTGACCATTTAAAAAATTGGGACATCAGGCCTGATGGGGTTAAGTAATATTCTCTATGTCTTAATAAATTTTTAGACTTGCCTTTCATTGTAATATTCCAAAGAGATTAGTTTCTTAGACTGTAAGCTTTATACAGGCAGAGCTGTGTATGTTTGGCTCAATATTATATACACAATACTTAACTCTGTGCCTATAACTTCATGGTCATTTGTTGACTACTCATGTTAAAGTCATAGCCACCATGGAATGACCTCTGTTTCATTTTTACCAAGGAAAGGGTATAGAATAATAAAAAAGAAAAGAATTTTTTGCACTATTCAATAACCTTTTCCATCTCTTTGGTTTCATAAAATAATAGAATTTTATACCTTGGGGGAAATTTCAGAATTATATGCTGAGTTCCCTCATAACTGAATGTTTCTGTTTCCCGAGCAAAATAATTTTACTGTAAACCCCAAGTTAACCTAATTAGTATTATTACCAGAATGAGTGTTGTTGAAATCACTTTTTGATGGATTAGATATCAATCCAGTTTGGAATAGGGCTGTGTCTTAATTTCCATTCTTATTTCCTAGATTTTTTTTTTTTTTTTGGTGTAGCTAAGGGTTTTAGAGTTACATATCCTCTAGCTAGTAGGAGTAAAATCAAGAAAACTACCTTCTTCGATGCCAATGACATAAACTAGACATCTTTGACTAGCTGTTGTCCCAAACTAATTCACATTGATTTACTTGGTGCCACCAAGTAAGCACTTTCGATTGGTCAGAGTTTCCTGCAAACACAGGCAACCTTTCACATACACAATTTCTCATTTTCTACTGCCTGCCTAGAAACTAGACTATTTGTTTAAGGCTTTCATTAAATAGTTTTATTTTACTGTTTACTTGGAAACTTGTATTATAGGTCATAAATACAAAGGAATCATAAAATCAAATATTATAAAAACCAAACATTGTTATTGGGTTTAATTATATTCTGCCCTGAGCATTCTGGTTAGGAATCCAAAGTCAAGTACTAACTAACTAGGTGGTGTAAGGCAAGTTTCTTAAATGGATCTTTTCACCACTTATCTCATTGATAAAATGTAGATAATAATAATAATAATCCCTACCTCAAAGAATTTTAGTGAAAATTAAGTGAGTCAAGGATGTCAACTCTCCATAAACTGATCCATAGATTTTATTTTTTCTAATCAAAATCTCTTCAGATTTTTTATTTTGAAAATAACTGACAGTCTGGTTTTAAAGTTTATATGAAAATCCAAAGCAGTGTATTTGAAAACTAGCCAATGCAATTTTGAAGAAGCAGAACAAATTTGGAAGCTTTTAACCGACTGTTCTAAAGTTATGTTAATCAAAACATCGGTATAGTAGGGCAATGACAGAGACACTGATCAGTGGGATAAAATAGAGTGCCAGAACCAGATCCACAGGTATTCAGTCACCCGAAAAACAGTAAAGATGACAGTGCTGTGCAGTAGGAAAGGGATGACCTTCTTATTAAATAGAGCTGCATAACTGGATATCTATGTGGAAAAAATATGTATCTTGACCCCTACTTCACACCATACAAAATAATCAGTTCTGAGTGAATTGAGAATGTAAAATTGAAAGTGAAAACAAAACTTATGGAAGACCTTCTCCAGCATGTTGTATCTTTTTTCAGCTCTTCTGACTAATGACTAAAATGAAAAAGCTGAAAAATACCAACTATTAGGGAGGAGTGGAGTAACTGTAATGCTCATAAACTGAGTGCAAATGTAAATTGATAGAACCACTCTGAAAAATTCTTCTACTAACGCTGATTAGATATGTACTCACGATTCAACAATTCCACTCCAAAGAATTCACAATAGAAATGTGTTTATTGGGGTGCCTGGGTGGCTCAGTCTATTGAGCAACCAACTCTTGATTTATACCCAGGTCATGATCTTGGAGTCGTGGGATGGAACCCCACATGGGGCTTCATGCTCAGCGGGGAGTCTGCTTAAGATTCTCTCTCCCTCTCCCTCTGCCCCTCCCCCCTCGTGCACAAGCACGCGCTCTCTCTCTCTCTCTCTCTCAAATAAAATAAATAAATCCTGAAAAAAAGAAATGTATCAGAAGACATGTACTAGAATATTCATAGCAGCACTGTTCCTAATAACCCCAAACTAAAAAATATACAAATGAACAGTAATGGAATGGATTAAAAAAATTGTGATAGTGTTATAAAAGGGAATACTATTCAGTAATGAAAAACAAATGATCTGTAATTACACACAATAATATGGATGAGTCTTGCTCAATATAATGTTGAGCAAAAAGTGCATATAGATGTCTCTATCCGTCCATTAACAGGCAAAATAAATCTGTGCTTTTAGAAATCAGGATAAAATTATCTTTGAGCCTGTAGAAATTAGAAGGAGTCACAGAGGGGTGCTTATAATATTGTCTCTTGTTATGGGTGCTGATTAAAAGCCAGCTTCAATTTTTTAAATTATCACTATAAAAATATGAGTTATGTGCCTTTCTGTATGATACATTAAACTTCTCTGAAAAGTTTTAAAAATGGATTACATATGTGAAGTTGTTAGAAGTGCATCTGGTATGTATTGAGCTCTAAAAATCATTATCCATTATTAATTCTGTTGTTATTGATGTTCTTGCCTACAAAAAGCAGTGAGCCTAAGTTCTGATCCTCATATATTAAAAAAAGAAATTAGAAATCTTAGAAAAACAAGATAATTAGCACCAAACTGAGGCTATTTCACTAACATAATCAGAATAATTGAAAGATAATTGAAAAATGCATAACTTTCTGATTAAATGAGTCAATGTGTTTTTATACTGAGTCTATGGACTACCTACGGAACACATCCCTCAGTGTGAGAAATGCTTCAATTGATCCAATAATTTAGCTACTTTGAAGAGACTGTTAACATCTTACTTACTCTGATAGATTCATCACAATGAGGCTCCCGCCAACTAGCAATGTTCTTTTTTTTTTTCTTTCTCTGAGACTCATTTATGTCCACTTGATCTTAAAACTGGCAGAATTGGGGCGCCTGGGTGGCTCAGTGGGTTAAGCCTCTGCCTTCGGCTCAGGTCATGATCCCAGGATCCTGGGATCGAGTCCCACATTGGGCTCTCTGCTCGGTGGGGAGCCTACTTCCCCCCTCTCTCTGACTGCCTCTCTGCCTACTTGTGATCTCTCTCTCTGTCAAATAAATAAATAAAATCTTAAAAAAAAAACAACAACTGGCAGAATAATGTTGACTTACAGCATCTTCAATTGAATGTTTACCTGAGTACTTGGGGAGTTCTAAAGTTCAGTTAGAGCTTGCCCTACAGCTTAATCCCATGCAGAAAGAGAATGACTCTTTATCTGGAGAATATAAGGCATTTTCCCACATTTTCAGAGAAGATTGTCTATTGTTCTATCTACATTCTTGGTAGTCAGTCAATAACTACTAAAAGGAGTCCCTTTAAATCAATAATAGAAAATATCAGTATCGGGGCGCCTGGGTGGCTCAGTGGGTTAAAGCCTCTGCCTTCGGCTCCGGTCATGATCCCAGGGTCCTGGGATTGAGCCCCACATCAGGCTCTCTGCTCAGCGGAGAGCCTGCTTCCTCCTCTCTCTCTCTCTCTGCCTGCCTCTCTGCCTACTTGTGATCTCTGTCTGTCAAATAAATTTAAAAAAAAAAAAAAAGAAAATATCAGTATCAATATCTTATCAGGGGGCACCTGGGTGGCTCAGTGGGTTAAAGCCTCTGCCTTCGGCTCGGGTCATGGTCCCAGGGTCCTGGGATCGAGCCCCACATCTGGCTCTCCACTCAGCGGGGAGCCTGCTTCCTCCTCTCTCTCTGCCTCTGTCTGCCTCTCTGCCTACTTGTGATCTCTGTCTGTCAAATAAATAAATAAATCTTTGAAAAAATATCTTATCAAAGAATATGATAGAGACATAGAATAGTATCAGTTTCCATTGCTCCATAACATTTATGACAATGTGACTCCTCACTCACAGATCAGAGAATTAGCTAGATTGAGAAAAGAGCTAACTAAAAAAAATGCTACATTAACATAAGCAAAAATTAGTACTAGTTTAGGACTCCATCTTTGGCCAATGCATGACTTTCCATTTGTTCATCAACCTTTCTCAAACACTGATAGCTGCATAGATGACCTCATTGAATTTGGTTTTAATAGTAATCCAAAACAGTCTTTTTAAAACAGCTGAAAAGCTGAAAGTGGCCCATTTCTATGGAACTGGAGGCAAAGGTTATCAAACACATCATTGTGTATCAATTCTAAGGTGGATGAAGTGGAAATGGCTGGTCAATGAGTACTGACCTAGTGGTTTTTAATTATTGAGATCAATGTAATTAATATCTTTCCTCTTCTTGGTGTCTAAACCCTGTTTGGTAAACCATTTCTCGTGTGCTCTTAGATCAGATGTTTGACTTGCTTTGACAGGTGTGTGTGGGAGTATCTGTTTTGTACTGGCCTTGCTAGAACAACATCTCCCTTCTACTTTGGCAGCTCCTATAATTCCAAAGTCTATTCCAAACTATAATTCCTATTTACTCTAACCGTATGGGTGTCTGACAGATGTGAAGTTGGAGAAAGAATAATCTCCACCACCTTAGCTATCTCAGAAAACCACTGAGGTAATCCCAGGTCTCCTCATCTGGTACACTCTTCTGGACTCCTTAATTGTATCCCTATTATCTGCCATAAATCAAGTCCTTCCCAAAAAAAGGCTTGCCCAGTAAATAAGACTATTTGGCATTGGTCACTCCCGACTAAGGAACAGGTGCTGTATAATGCTGTCCTAGTGTGGATTGGAACAGGCACAGGGGGTTCAGGTCTGGAGGAGAAGGAAAACTCGGGTCATGCCTCCGGGGGTGTCCTACCAGGTTGAAACTTACATAGAACATCTTTTGTACCCTGCCTTATATCCTGTTGGCTCACTTTTTTTGAAGCACTGCTGCAGCAATACATTTTCACAGGTATAACTTGACAGCACAGTATATCTGTTATTTGGGCTTGGGGGTTCTTTTTTTTAACATTTTATTTATTTATTTTGACAGAGAGAGAAATCACAGGTAGGCAGAGAGGCAGACAGAGAGAGGAGGGAAGCAGAGAGCCCGATGTGGGGCTTGATCCCAGGACCCTGAGATCATGACCTGAGCTGAAGGCAGAGGTTTAACCCACTGAGCCACCCGGGCACCCCTGGCTTGGGGATTCTTGAAGGCAGCAGAATGGGATAGATGTGAGGACTTACTGACACTCTATGAGGCACATTTTGACTCATGGTAGAAGGAATCTGGTCCTTTCTCTCAGTGAAGCAGATAGTCTGAGACATGTTCTCTCTGACACCTCAGAAGGTCTTGGCTGGATCAAGCTTCAGTTGTCCACTGCAGAAATCAATGTGGCATTTACCAAGGAATTGGCTCTTCTTCTTTTTCTTTTTTACACTCTAGTTTGTCATTCACTTCCCTGCTAGACTATCGGCTTGAAAACGCTTGTCTCAGTTTCTGCTTTCAAGGGAATCTCAGGCTAAAACAAAATCATAACTAGAAAAAATGAAAAGTTGGAGAAAAGATAGTGTATGAAAAAGATAAACAGGTATAGATCTTAAAATGACAAATTTTAGTATATAAACAATGTATAGATCTTAAAATAAGATAAACAAGGTATAGATCTTACCTTATCTTAAACTGTTTCCAAAATAGGATTTGAGGCAGTTAGGATAATTGAGTAGGTATAATAAACCACAACACATTAACAGAATCAAAATGGAAAAAGTGCATTGTAAATGAGAAAATATTACATCAAGTCTGGATAAAATTACAACATTTGAATGGAATATTTGTGTCTAGGCTCCCTAGCAATCAGGGCAAAAACTGAAACATGTGACTCTTAGTGTTTAGCAGTTGAGAGTAAACCAATGAGTCAGTAGACATAAATGCATTCCACATGCTGGACTCCAGAGGTTGTTCACCTATAGGAACTCTACCCTGTAGATGGAATATTAAAAATATAATGGAAGGTATTCTTAATAGCAGAGTTTATAATAGAAATTACAGGGTCATTCCATGAAAGTGCTTCATGTTCTCTATACAGTAGAACCAGAATATAATATGGTAAATTATGAGCAAAACTGCCTCCTGATGAACTTTGAGCAAGATAGTTCAACTGCACTCTCAGATAGCTAAATAAATTAACACATGAAAAAACATTTTTTAATCATGCAAATATAACATATTTACTGCAAATATTATCACTTCCCCCATACCTACCTTATTGATTATGGCATTCTTTCCTCTTGATCTTGGATGCAGGTGTTCAATTTCTTTTTCTTTCTTTTTTTTTAAGTTTCTAACTGGTTGCTTTATTTTTTTAATTTAAATTCAATTAATTAACATATACTGTATTCTTAGTCTCAGAGGTAGAGGTCAGTCATTCATCGGTCTTATGTAATACCCAATGCTTATTACATCATGCGCCCTCCTTAATGTCCATCACTGGGTACCCAATCCCCCTAACGCCCTCCCCTCCAGCAACCCTCAGTTTGTTTCCTATGGTTAAGAGTCTCTTATAGTTTGTCTCTCTCTCTGATTTTGTCTTGTTTTATTTTTCCCTCTCTACCCCTACGATCCTTTGTTTCGTTTCTTAAATTCCACATATCTGTGAGATTATATGATAATTGTCTTCCTCTAACTGACTTATTTCACTTAGCATAATACCCTCTAGCTCCATCCATAGTGTGGACATTGTGGACATTACTGCTCTAAACATCAGGGTGCAGGTGGCCCTTTGGATCACTACATTTGTATCTTTGGGGTATATACCTAGTAGTGCAATTGCTGGGTCATAGGGTAGCTCTATTTTCAACTTTTCGTGGAACCTCCATACTGTTTTCCAGAGTGGCTGCACCAGCTTGCCTTCCCACCAACAGTGTAGGAGGGTTCCCCTTTCTCTGCATCCCCGCCAACATCTCGTTTCCTGACTTGTTAATTTTAGCATTCTAACCAGTGTAACGTGCTATCTCCTTGTGGTTTTGATTTGTATTCCCCTGATGCCAAGTGATGTACAGCATTTTTTTTAATGTGTCTGTTGGCCATTTGTATGTCTTCTTTGGAGAAATGTCTGTACATGTCTTCTGCCGATCTCTTGACTGGATTCTTTATTTTTCTTTTTTTTAGTGTTGAGTTTGATAAGTTCTTTATAGATTTTGGATACTTGCCCTTTACCTGATATGTCATTTGTAAATATCTTCTCTCATCCTGTCCATTGTCTTTGGGTTTGTTGACTGTTTCCTTTGCAGTGCAAAAGCTTTTGATCTTGATGAAGTCCCAATAGTTCATTTTTGCCTTTGTTTCCCTTGCGCTTGGAGATGTGTCTAGCAAGAAGTTGCTGTGGTCAAAGTTGAAGAGGTTGGTGCCTGTGTTCTCCTCTAGGATTTTGATGGATTATTATCTCATATTGAGGTCTTTCATCCATATTGAGTCTGTTTTTTTGTGTGGCATAAGGAAATGGTCCAATTTCATTCTTCTGCATGTGGCTGTACAATTTTCCCAATACCATTTGGCTTGAAGAGACTGTCCTTTTTCCATTGGATATTCTTTCCTGCTTTGTTGAAGTTTGTTTAGTTAACAATAGAGTTGAGGGTCCATTTCTGGGTTCTCTATTCTGTTCCATTGATCTATGTGTCTGTTTTTGTGCCAATACCATACTGTCTTGCTGATTACAGTTTTGTAATAAAGTTTGAAGTCTAGAATCATGATGCCATCAGCTTTGATTTTCCTTTTCAACATTCCTTTGGCCATTTGGAGTCTTTTCTGGTTTCATACAAATTTTAGGATTAATTTGTTCTATTTCTGTGGGAAAAGTTGATGGTGCTTTGATAGGGATTGCATTGAATGTGCAGATTGCTCTAGGTAGCATAGACATTTTAACAATATTTAACATTTTAACAAATATTTAGCAATATTTGTTCTTCCAATCCATGAGCATGGAATGTTTTTCCATTTCTTTGTTGTTTTCCTCAATTTCTTTCATGAATGTTCTATAGTTTTCTGAGTACAGTTCCTTTGTGTCTTTGGTTAAGTTTATTCTTAGATATCTTAAGGGTTTTGGTGCAATTGTAAATGGGATTGACTCTTTAATTTCTCTTTCTTCTGTCCCATTGTTAGTGTATAGAAATGCAACTGATTTCTGTGTGTTGATTTTATATCATGCAACTTTGCTGAACTCTTGTATGAGTTCTAGCAATTTTAGGGTAGAGCAGCCTCTCAGTTTCTTAATATGATACTTTAAACACTAAAAAGCATTAGAAACTACAGATGAGTTTAATACTATTAGTTATCATTTGTGCATGTAACATGTATATCTTGGATGAGAAAAACATACCTGCCAACACATCACCTGGATGAGAAAACATTCTTGCCAGCAATGATTTTTTATTAAGAATAATAACTATTAAGCTCTTCTCACTCACAGTACATGAGCCACAGATTTCACAGCTTCTTGAGAGCTACTCATGGGACACATGATAGAATTTGTCCAGTATGTTCAATACTGAGAACAAAGAATTGTGAAAATGGAGTGAGATTTCCAACATGACTATGACACCTAAGAATCATGAAGAGGTAGGTTTTATCTCATGGTATAAAAAGTGTTGACATGTGCAAATGTGAGTCAAATTACAAGTAAAGGAAGATTCTTTACCCTAAAGAATCACTTTGCCAGAGAGACAAGACCCACAGCAATAGATATAAACATCCACCAAGCATTATAATAGCTATCATTTCTTTAATAGAAAGAAGGCAGGCATGACACAGTATAACTTCCATTCTGCAGAACATTTCCAAAATTCTATCTCCCCCACTCTCAGCCGCAGGTTGGTGTGGTATTTTTCTTGAAAATGGAACTGTGTTGTTGTTTTGTTGTTGTTTTTAAAGATTTTTATTCATTTATTTGACAGAGAGCGAGATCAAAGGTAGGCAGAGAGAGAAGGGAAGCAGGCTTCCTGCCAAGCAGAGAGCCTGATGTGGGACTCAATCCCAGGACCGTGAGATCATGACCTGAGCTGAAGGCAGAGGCTTGACCCACTGAGCCACCCAGGCACCCCGGAAATGGAACTGTTAAAACAACAACAACAACAAACAAAACAACAACAAAACTCCATTTACATAATTATAACAAAAGTAACAACAGGATGAAACCCTTCCTAGACCAACTGCTTAAAAATGGGTTATAATTCTTTTATTTTTAAGTTCTATGTACCCCCACCTATGTGTGTCTTGGCATTTAATAAACTGAACAACAAGTCATTCTAAAAGAAAAACAATATGAAAAGCTACTATAAACTCAAAAGACATATCCCAGGTTGGGCATTCTTAACGGAGAGAATATACCTAGAGCAAAAGTAGAAAAAAGAAAATTGAAATAAAATTATCCAAGAATTTCAAGGACTATGTTACTATGTGTTTGTAAATTAAGACTTCCAGTTCCTGGGCTGCCTAACTGTCTGGCTAAGGCAGAAGAGTATGCAACTATTGATCTGGTGATTATGAGTTCAAGCCCTATGTTGGGGGTAGAGCCTACCAAAAAAGAAAAAGAAAAAAAAAAGACTTCCAGTTCCTTTGACTAGGGGAGAGAGGCTAAACTTGCTTTGCAAATCAAACAGCCTAATCTGTGCTTGTTATAATTCCTTTCTTAGTACATTGATGTCATTTCTTCACTTGTTTGTCTCTCCTCTGCGGCTGCAAGTTCTTTAAGGAGCTTGCTCCTTATTCATCTATTTTTTTACACCTCATAACTCTCATAGACACATGGTAGATGTGCTGTTCATATTTATCTAGCAAATGAATGCAAGAATGAATAAATATGAATGACGCTACACACTGTGTTTCTGGTTTACTTGTACTTTCTGGTTTCTCTCTAAGTCTGTGTTTTTCAGAATATTCTCGCTTCAAAGTAACTTGGTGGCAAAAGGAGAATTATAAACCCAGAGTTCTTCCTCACTACTCTCCATTTTAGTGACTTCCAAACACTCTTGAAAACCAAATTGACGTTGAATCTAAATCATGTCTAATGGCACAGAGGGCATAGAATTCTGCTCAAACAAGTATACTGGTGACTTTCCTTACACCTTTGATTGAAAAAACAAAACATACAGATAGAAGAACACAAGTATGCATACATACATATACATGAGAATAAGGCCAGTACTTTATCTTTTTAACTTTTTGACAGATTATTCCCTTTTAGAGAAAAATAATAGATATTATTTAATAAGCATATTCTATGCCAAACACTATGTAGAGCATTTATTTGCATTGCTTGATCTTCATAATATTCTTATGAAATAAGTTCCAAAGTGATCCCACTACATAGTTGAGGAAATTGTTTAGAAAGGTTAAGAAGTTACATACTGCTCTTACACTGAAAGGTTTGATTTCAAACTCAATTATATCTGATGCCATATACCATAATGTAGTCTTGCTCATTTTTATGTATCATCCAGCCTGTGTGAAAGGGTCTGGTCCAGAGTAGCACAGAAGGAATGAATGAAACTAGAATAACCAAAACTGAAAATACTTCACTTCAAACAGAGCTACAAGCGCCAAAGTCTTTGCCTTTGCTTTCTCCTAACTCCTAGATTTCTGAGACTTCCTAACATCAAAGAAGATAACATTCATATGCATTTTATTTTTTTAATTATTATTTTTATTAAATCTCAACTACCGAGTACATTTTTAAAGGATAATTAATATACAGTGTTATATTAGTTTCAGGTGTGCACTATAATGTTTCAATAATTGTGTACATTACTCAGTGTCCATCACTATATCTGTACTCTTAATCCTTTATCTGCTTCACCCTCTCCCTACCCACTTCCCCTCTGGTTGCCACCAGTTCTCTGTATTTAAAAGTCTGTTGTTGTTTTTTAAGATTTTATTTATTTGTTTGTTTATTTGACAGAGCGAGAGATCACAAGTAGGCAGAGAGGCAGGCAGAGATGAGGGGGGAAGCAGGCTCCCTGCTGAGCAGAGAGCCCAATGCGGGGCACGGTCCCAGGACCCTGAGATCATGACCTGAGCCAAAGGCAGAGGCTTAACCCACTGAGCCACTCAGGTGCCCCAAAAGTCTGGTTTTTTTGTTTACCTCTTTTTTTTCTTTGTTTTCATCATTTGTTTTCTTAAATTCCACATAGGAGTGAAATAATTATGTCTTATTCTACTTATTTTATTTGACATTTAATTTACTTAATTTATACTTAATTTACTTTACATTTTACACTTTAGGTCCTTCCATGCTGTTGCAAATGACAAGATCTCATTTTTATTCATCTTCATTTTAAAAGTCCCCATCTGGGGGATCCTGGGTGGCTCAGTTAAGTGTCTGACTCTTGGCTTCAGCTCAGGTCATGATCTCACAGTCATGGGATGGAGCCCCTGGAGACCCTCATCAGGCTCTGGTCTGAGTGTGGAGCCTGCTTAAAACTCTCTCTAGCTCTCTCCATCTCCCTCTGCCCCTCCCCACTCTGCTAGCCTGTGCTCGCACTTGCTCAATCTCTCAAAAAAAAAAAAAAATTAAACATTAAAAAAGTCTCCAGTTAGCATTTAACTGAAGTGTGGATAAATTGGTGGTCTTCCTTCCACATATGCACCCTTTCCATAGCCATCTTCTATTAGTAGATAATTCAGTTTAGGTTCATTTGAAACAGAGGCATCTTTTTTGATACTGTACAAATTTAAAAGATCAGTGAAGTGTGAGAGCTAAATGGATATAAAAATACTAGAACATATGCAGAGGGTGTAGAAAAGAGTCAGACAATACAGCGTTTCTCAGCATGAGGGCTGTGCCGTCGCATTACTACTTGGGACATCTGTGCCCGCACCGGGCTGTCTCAGAGACAGGCTTCGAGCCAAGCCGGCGTGCAGACCTCGTCCCCCGCACAGCGCGGCTGCAGAGCTGCTCTGCGGAAGCGCCCGCCCGCGGACGCAGTCGCTCCGCTCACCCGCGCTGCCAGCAGCCGCACAGGCACTCCCTGCCCCCATCGAATCACACCTCTGCGGTCACTCCACGGCAGGGGCTCCATCCACGTGGCTCTTTTTTTTTTTTAATTTATTTATTTATTTGACAGACAGAGATCACAAGTAGGCAGAGAGGCAGAGAGAGAGAGGAGGAAGCAGGCTGTCCGCAGAGCAGAGAGCCCGATGCGGGACTCGATCCCACGACCCTGGGATCATGACCTGAGCCAAAGGCAGTGGCCCCAACCCACTGAGCCACCCAGGCGCCCCCACGTGGCTCTTTTTAATCTTCCCGCCCACTGTAGGCACCAAGAACTATGCCTTCTCTTCCCCCCAACAAATTGCATTGTCTTACCGGGTAGCAAGGGAGGGGCGCCAACTGAATCATACCGATGACCGAAGCAGACAGGAGAATTCCAGTGTCCTCAGCTGTGTTTGAGGGAGAGAGATTTTATTTCAAAAGCAGTACCTCGGCCAGGCGTGAGCCCCAGGGCCGGGCAAGCGCCGCGGTGTGGCTCGCTGAACCCGAAACCAGCAGTGGCACAGACCAGGTACCGCTACTCACAGCCCGCGGAGCTCGCGGCGTCTCCAGCAGCAGCCGGCGGTGCCCTCCTTCGCCCCCTGGCCCATGTGTACGGTTGCTGTCCTCCTGCATCTTTGGATTTGCACCTGTGTTTTAAGAAACAACTGCTTTACGATAGGGGGTTGCACCCACCTCTTTAAAGATTCCCAGGCCTAGCCGCTGGGGTTGGCTTTCAGATTACTACATTCAGACTATTCGGGCAGGTACATCAATGGCCTATAAATGAAGCATGTTGTGGAAAAACATTTTTCAAACTGTAGAAATCCTGCGGCTTGTTTCTGCCAAGAAGATGTAATAAAAGGTCGAATAATATCTTTGGGATTCATAATCATGAATGCAGTCTGGTGTAGACGTGGCATGTGTGCAGCTTCACAGTGGGTCCATGGCCAGTGACTAATGCCTTTACTGCCCGTGTCATCACTACCCTCGTCATTTACAAGAGACATTAAGATAGCTCTTTCCAAACTCCATTCCTTAGAAGACTAATACTGCATAATAGGGTTCTGTGGAAACAGCCTACTGGGAAAAGTTTTTGTGAATCCATAGGAACAAATGATACTCTGTTGCATTTTTCAAAGTTATTTGATTAGAAATCTCTCCATTTCAAAAAATATCTTGAAGGCTAACTACCCTACTAGAGTTGCCATTTCAGGGAAGAATAAAAACAAACAGTAGTGTAGGTTATCACCATTCAAATGTTCAGGATGAGTATGGGGGAGAAAGAAGCACCACCTTTCCCTGTTTGACCATGACCTTTGCCCTCAGATTATGACACTGTACCTTGATCTCCATTGTAGATTCATTATCTCACATATGAGGCATGCAGCAAAAATAGCAAAGACTGCCTCTGCTGTCTACTCTTCTGTTTCCAGTGGTAGGCACATAGGAGGTGCTCAGTAGGTAAGTGCTTGTTGAATCAAGGAGTGAATGAATGAATGGATGGAAGAATGAATGGGTCTGCATATGCCTCTTTCTGAATGTGAGTACCTATGATAATGCACCATTTTTCAAAAGTAAGTAGACTGGAGGCACCTGGGTGGCTCAGTCAGCTAAGCATCTAACAATGGCTCAGGTCATGATCTCTTGGTCCTGGGTTCGAGACCTGTGTTGGGCTCCCTGCTTGGTGGGGAGTCTGCTTGTCTCTCTGCCTCTGCCCCTTCCTCCACCTTGCTTGTGCGCTCGCTCTCTCTCTCAAATAAATAAATAAAATATATTTTTTAAAGTAAGCAGGCTGTATTAGAACAGATGTTTCTAAGCCACCACAGTGGTTCTGCTCTCCTCTCTATAACTTGTAAATAATGAAATCACATGCGTGTTTCAAAATGTCAGCCTCCGTCTCTGGCTGTGTTGTTGCCGTGGCAACACAGACTATGACATTATAAGCTATGGTCTCTGCCATGGCAGCTATTTGAGAATTAGCCTTCAGAATTCCATAATGAGATATTGTTGTTATGGATCCCTTTCTACCCCCGGTCTGAACCTTGGGGTGCCTGTACCTGTGAAAATTAGGTTTACTTTACATTGCTTTCTTTTATTATTCAGGACCTAATATTCCAGTTGCTAAATAATTATTTAATATTCCTCCTTTATTTGCTTCAATTATGCTCACAGTACAGAAAGTTAGAAAATACCATCAAGAGCACTGATGCTCAGATTTACAGCCTAGAAGAACTCATTAAACATTATAGGAATAAATATATGCTTGTCCACTTTTATTTATTGCTAAATAAAGACACAAATTTAAAAAATAATCACCCATTATCCTAGTTTTATAAAGAATGGACATTTTGAGGGTGCTTGGGTGGCTAGGTCAGTTAAGCATCTGCCTTCAGCTCAGGTCATGATCCCAGGGTCCAGGGATAGAGCCCTGTGTTGTCAGGATCCCTGCTCAGTAAGGAGCCTGCTTCCCCCTCACTGCTTCTCCCCCCTGCTTGTGTTCTCTCTCACACATTAAAAAAAAAAAAAAAAAAAGAATGGACATTTTGTCCCCTCAAAACAGTAAGGACAATTTTAAAATAAGGGACATTTTTTAATTTAAAGAAGCCTGTAATATATGAATAACATTGCCTTTATTCATTTTATTAGATGGTTGAACATTTTATCATGGACAGGCACTGATTGTCCCATAAACACATATTTGAAAACCTCTTTTCAAGGGGACAGTAGGAACACAAAAGTGAGTATAAATTATCTAAAGCTTTATTCTAGGTGAGGCCAATGGTCTATATAGCTAAAACTCTATCCTGTCAGCGGCTCCAGTGAACCTGGAACAAGGCTTAGCTCGCCACACCAATCTCCAGAGCCCATGTGTTGACAGAGCACTAACCTTCTCCGCCCTCCTCAGGCTGCCACCTGCCTCATCACTCTCCTTCCTGGCATACAGCCTCACTTCCTCTCTCTTGAGAAAATTGAAGGAAGTTTCTTGATTTCGTATATACAATTTATCTAAAATCCCTATGCTTGTTGTTTTTTTTTTTAGGAGTTTAGGCTTTCTATTATTTCCACTTGTTTGAAATTTTTGAACCCCCGCTTCACTGACATCTTTGCTCCAGCGGTCACCTTCTCCTTATTCACTTCTCCCTAGTAAAGTACTAAATTAGATCTATCTTGATCCATATTAATTGTGCATATTACTACAGTAGCCCCCCAACAAGCAATCAACTCACTTGCATTTCTTATTGTAGTTCTCATGGATTTTTCAGAAGGCCTGGGACTCTTCTCAGTCCATCTCTCGAAATGTAAGCAGATCGGGCACGCTCTAGTAGGCCCAGCCCTTACAGTCCTAGCTCCTTCACTCACCACAGATGCATAAATCAGGTCAGATTAGTGCTTGTGGTCTTGGTTGTATGTGATCAGAAATCCATTATTTCCAGTGGATCTCCAGACTTTTCCAGTGAGTTCTAAATAAAGCTGTGATCTCCATCTTGCTGCCTCTTCTTTCTGTATATACAGCGTTGGCCAGAATCTTGGATTGTCAGAGTTAAGTGGTAGAACTTGGACCCAGGCTCACTCCAAACTCCTGATAGTTTACACCCCTCAACCCCATATCCTTTTATGTCCACCCCCTGCAATCTGGTTTTCCCACCCACAGAAAACCAAACCAGTCTGGCAAACTCTCACCAGTGTCTTTCTAATTGTCAAACTCAGTAACATGTGTCAATCTTGTAATTTTTTTATATATCTTGAAAATCTTGAATTTTTAAAAAATAAAATGCAAACTTGTTTACATCTTGAAATCTTGAATTATTTTAGCCCTTACTTTATTCTTCCATGTCCTGATACTTCTGACCACTTTCTCTTTGAAATTTCTGAGTCTTCTGCCATAGAAAACACTGTTTTCATTTACTTCTCTGACGACTTCTTCCCAGATTCCTTCACTAAATCCCTTAAATGTAAACATTCCTTTTAGGTTCTGATCTTGACCTTCTTCTAATTCTGTTACTCTTCTGCCATTACTTCTACCACTCGGCTGACTTTCAAACCTGCATAGTCAGTAAAGGTCTATTCCTGGACTACCATTTCCATACATCTTTCTGCCTCTTCCAACTCTCCACCTAGATGAGTGATAAGCATCCAAACTCTGCTTATTAAAAATTAAATCAGTCATTCTATCATGACAGCATGAAGAGTTCCACTGATCTGCTCCCTAGTAATGATGATATGATAAAATGATAAATGATAAAATTGAAAAATGATAAAAATGAAAAATGATAAAAATTATTTTTAAAAGACAGCCATTTGTTTATTTATTTATTTTTAGAGATTTTATTTATTCATTTGAGAGAGAGACAGATCACAAGTAGAAGGAGAGGGAGAAGCAGACTCCCCACTGATTTTGAGTCTGATGTGGGGCTTCATCCCAGGACCCTGAGATCATGACCTGAGCTGAAGGCAGACATTTAACTGACTGAGCCACCCAGAAGTTTCAAAAGAAAACCATCTAAAGCCTCTGTACTCCTAGGTGTATATTCAAGAGAAATGAAAATATATATCCACACAGAAACTTGTACACAAATGTTTATAGTCATTCATAGTATTATTCATAATAGCCAAAAATTGGAAAAAAAAAACCCTCAGTGTCCACTAATAGGTAAATGGATAGACAAAATTTTGCATGGTTAACCATACAATGGACTCTTATTCAGCCATGAAAAGGAGTGAACTACTGATACATGAATGAACCTTGAAAACACTATGCTCAGTGAAAGAAGCTACTCACAAAAAGCCACACCTTATATGATTCTGTTCATTGTGTTCATATGAAAGTCTAGAATCTATAGAGACAGAAAGTAAATTAGTTATTGTTTAGGGCCATAGGGGGAAGACTAGGTATATGGGGGGTGATAGCTAAAGGGCACACGTTTCTTTTTGACGAAAATATTCTAAAATTGACTGCAGTCATGGTGGCATCTACCTTTCAACATAGTAAATACTATTGAATTGCACACTTTAAATGGATGAATTGTATGGTATGTGAATTATATCTCAATCAATCTGTTTTTTTAAAAAACCAATCATGTCCACTCAGGTCTGTTTATTCTTGTCTTTCCGCAAGACATTCTCTTAACCTCTCAAGGCAATAATTATTCTGGAAATTATTCTAGACTTCTCTCTTTACTTTTACCCCAGTGCCCAGTTCTTCACTGACTCCTAGCTAGTCTGCTTCCTAAAATCATTCTGACCTGTCCTCTTCTCTCCATCCCACAATCATGCTTTCAGTTCATCGTCTCAGTTCATGATTTCTCTTGATATGCATCCCTGTCCAAAGAGTTGAGTACGAAGGGAATGTTACTGGGATTGGTGGTGAGGGTAGGCGGGTATTAATTGAGGGATACATTTGCTTGCCATCCAGTAATTTTTTTCTTTTGCTGTTTTACTTGAAATGTTTTAGACAGTGACAGGGTTTTACTCATATACTTTTCTGCTTTTGATTTCTTTCTCTCTTCCTCTCTTTTTTTCTCTCTTTTCTTCTTTCTCTCTGTATTTATGCTGCTCTTTTTTTTAAACTAATGCATTTTAAGCCAAATGGAGGAGTGAATATTTTGTCCCTCTTGTTCCTCACTCATAAGTAATAAAAAAATTCCTCTTATTTCACCTCTTAAAGTGCAAAAATTAGAAAAACATATTTCTCTACACACATAAATGTATAATTGTTTTGAGTGCTATATATCAGTTTTAACAACTTGTGGAAATTAAAAATCTGAACAGGGGAACTGATGGGAATAAATAATTTGGGGGCTTAACTTATAATAATCTAATTTTTGGTAAAGAGGATTATTGTGAGGGTGAAGAATTTTTTTAAAAGATTTTATTTATTTATTTGACAGAGAGAGAGATCACCAGTAGGCAAAGAGGCAGGCAGAGAGAGAAGGGGAAGCAGGCTCCCTGCTGAGCAGAGAGCCTGATGCAGGGCTTGATCCCAGGACCCTGGGATCATGACCTGAGCCGAAGGGGAGGCTTTAACCCACTGAGCCACCCAGGTGCCCCAGGGGGAAGAATTTTAAATGATTTTAGGAACAATACTAAATTGGATTCACAACATCTGAGGAACAAGGGACCTCAGATTTGCAAATGTAGGAACTAGGTGTTTTGTTTTTTTTTTTTTTTCCCTTTCCCAAGGATGATTTGCTGCAAGAGGGCTCTTCCTAAATGGATAGGAATGTTCATGTCTGTATCTATGTGCACTGTCACTGTGGGTAAGCCATGTGGGGAGCCAGCATAAAAATCAAAGTTTTACCTGGCCAATATAGACACAAACAAAAGGATTTAGGTGATCCTGAAATGTATCTCCGAGCTGAGATAACATAGAGCACTCCTTCCCACTGCTGGGGCCTGTCGACAAAACACAGTACTTCAGTTCATCAGGTAGGACTCTTTCTCTGCATTGAGGATGGTTTCTGTTTCATCTTTTCAAGACTCCATCCTCCCCACATAGCAACATTCAGTGTCTATTCATGTATAAAACAGCATACAATTGATGTTGCTTCAATAGAAATTAAAAACTCATGTGATTAGTCCAGCATCATGTTTCCTATATCCATAGACTGCAGCTTCGCTTGGTTATAAATCCAGATGCATCGGTCTGGTACCAAGAGACTCTAGTATCGTCCATTTCCTCGATCTTTAATGCAGAAGATCCCTTACTAGTTAAACTTTCAGAGGACACATTTTTCTCTTAGTTTTAAAAAATTTCACTCTAAGGAAGCCAATATTCCTTTGCCACTTTTCCTCTCTTCATCAAGAAAATGCATTGTATTGTGTATTCTGAATACAATGGGCATAATTTGACCTGCATTCTTTTTCTTTTTCTTTTCTTTTTTTTTTTTTTTAATTTGAGAGAGCCCAGTGGGACTTGATCTTGACACTAAGATCATGACCTGAACAGAAATCAAGAATTGGGCACCTACCCAACCGAGCCACTTAGGCACCCTGACCCACATCCTTGACACATTATTTGCTCTTCATGAAACAAAGAAAACCAGTTTGTTTATTTAAATAACTATAATTAGGGGTGCCTGAGTGGTTAAGTCAGTGAGGCCTCTGACTCTTGGCTTTTGGCTCAGGTCATGATCTCAAGGTCATGGAATGGAGTCCCACCTAGGGCTCCCAGCTGAGGGGGTTCTGCTTAAGATTCTCTCCCTCTCCTTTGCCTCTTCCCCTCCTTATACTTGCATGCTCTCTCTCTCTCTCTCTCTCTCTCAAATAAATAAATAAAACCTTTTAAATAAATAAATAAATATAGTTATATGTTTGCAAAGAAAGTTTATATTTAAAGTTATATTGTTTACTTAATAGCCACCTCCATTTTTTAAAAAAGACATTTTGTTAAGGGCTTACCAAAGCATCTAATATCCGTGTATGATTTTTAATCATCTGTTCATCTTTACCCATAATAGAACATTCTCAGCCTATGGAAGCTTGGCATCAATTATCAGAAAACACCAATCGGTTATTTCCTGGATGAACAATTCATACAATAAAGAGCAATTGGCCAATCATTGCATGCTTGAGATGGGTGACTATCCCAAGAAAAAATATTCTGTAGTCCCTGCCCCCTCAAAAAATTTTCTAGACTAATATTACAAGACAAGAAACCTAGACAAAAGAAATCGATGTTTTGCCAAAATGTGGCTGAGTGTAACAAAAGGCAGCAAATGAGCAAGATTGAGAGCATAAAATACATTCAATCCAGTTAGAATTGATTTATCTTCAAAATAGAATCAGCAGCTAAGAGATAGATGTACCACTCCCGTTATAATCCTCCAGCACTGAGGCAAGGCTGTATACCCCAGGATGTCCAATTCACCAATACAAATGGAAAAAAACTTGCTGTTTTGTAATGAAAGATCTGTGGCTATGTATTATTAGAAAGGAAAAAATATAAACTGGTTTACCATGTAGAGTTGTGTATGTGTGTGTGGCCCCAGATCTCTATATGGGATCCCTAGCTCTGGCATATGTCTTGAAGTCTCCTGTCTCCCTTTCACTCTAACATCTAGATCAGAGTTTCCCAAACTCAGTATCCCATGGAACACTATTTAGCAAGAAAAACATATATAATAATGTTCTGTGCTCAAATATGCTTGGGAAACTATTAAATAAAAGTAAGGAGGTTTCCTTAAGATTTTCCAAAGACAGTAAGATACTGTTGTACATTGTAAATATTTACAACTAATATATTATGCTCTCTTCCACTTTAGACACGTTCAATTCTGGAATTCTCATTAATATCTACATAAAACATTCCATGGAACACAGTTGGGAACTTTTGACATAAACTCTGGGCTCTTAGGACCTTTTACCCAAATCATATCCCCATCTTAGCCCTTGAGATTGTGCCACCTAGGAGGCAAGAGGCATAGCATAACCAAACTCAGTTTCCCAAGGCTTTTCACACCCACCATTAAGAGGCAGTCCCTAAGCATAAGGAGTAACACAGAGGACACTGGGAGAAGGAAAGGACAAGTGAGTTGAGGGAAATGGGAAGGGGAGACAAACCATGAAAGACTGTGAACACTGAGAAACAAACTGAGAGTTTTGAAGGGGAGGAGGGAGGGGGGTTGGGTAAGGCTGGTGGTGGATATTAAGCAGGGCACTTATTGCATTGTAGCACTGGGCATAGCACATAAACAATGACTCTTGGGGGAAAAAAAAAAGAATAAATTTCCACTGTCAAAAAAAAACAAAAAGATTCCAATTTATGAGTTTTTTTTACTAGAATCACTTTAAAGTGTAAGAACAAATCTAAAAATATATACCTCAAAGTGATCGAACACAAGAGAAATATATGTGTTAATTATATTTTCATAATCCTTTCCACAAATATTACAACCCAGAGTAATTGTACATATAAATATGTTAATGAATTCCTCCTTTACTTGAAGGTCTACAAAAGTAGAAACATTGCCAGCTTTATTATAAGCAGTACAGAGTCTAACTTTCATGTTTACTATTTCACATGTATCTCTTTCCATTTTATGCTTTTATCTTACTATCTTGTTTACATCATTTGATTTTAAGATTTACAACAATATACATTTACATGTATATTTAAACACTAAGATTATGAAATTAGTCAATTTGATTTGGATATTTAAAAAAAAAAAAAAAGAGGCAGTCCCTAACCCGTGTTGCTAACCAAAAAGTAGGGGAGGCTCCTCCTATTGAATCGCTACCCTACAAGTGTTGTGATCCTTGACCTTGACACTAACCACAGCCACCCCCTCAATCCTTCATTCCTCTATCAGAAGAGAATAGAGTCTGGTGGGACAGGGAGATTTTCATGTCTCCTGTTGGTCATTAGACGGTTACTACAAATGTACTCATTCATAGATACTGGATTACAGCTATCTCCACAGTACTATTCTAACCACAGAACAATGCAAACTTTGCAAGACAGCTTCTAATGTTACTTTATTTAATTAATACTTCCTTTTAAAAAGATGCCTTTAAACTACGGCATGGGGAGGAGTTCTGTGAAATCATTACGGTCTAGCTAAAATACAGAAGAATGTCCCACTGACATCAGGAGTCATCTAATGCCTCACTTGCAAAGAGTGCCTGCTGGCATGGTATGTTCAGACTTCCTGTAGACTGGCAGAAAAAATAATTATTGTGACTCTGCTATGCAGATGTGCATGGAAGCAAGGATCCTGGTCACACAAGACTTCATTTTCAATAAAATCCCCTAAGGATATACAAGAGGGCAGCACTGAACATTAAATTTTATTATTTATACAGTTTGGTAGGTCACAAGAAATGCTTCTTTCTGGATTATTTTTTCTTAGAAAATAATAAGACAGATAATGTCAAGCAGACTGGAAGAGTAGGAAGTACACGTATCAAAGAATCAAACAGACCAGGGATTAGCTACTAGATCTGTTACTTCCTAGCTAATTACCTTGAATAAGTTTATTACCCTTCCTCAGCTCCAGGTTGCTTGTCTATAACAGGAGGATAAAAATATCTAATTCAAATAATCAGTATGCAGATATCATCATGTAATGTTTCTGTCTCACAATAGGTATTTCAAAAATTAGGTGTCTCTAGGCTAAAATGAAAATGAAGTAAATAAGCAAATACCAGGGCGCCTGAATGGCTCAGTGGGTTAAGCCTCTGCCTTTCGCTCAGGTCATGATCCCAGGATCCTGGGATCAAGCCCCGCATCGGGCTCTCTGCTCATTGGGGAGCCTGCTTCCCCCTCTCTCTCTGCCTGCCTCTCTGCCTACTTGTGATCTCTCTCTCTGTCAAATAAATAAATAAAATCTTAAAAAAAAAAAAAAGGGCAAATACCAAAAGCAAAATAGCACTAACAAGAACCATCAATCTTGAGTCTATGACAGTTGTTACTCTACAGTAAAATTCTTTTGTCTAATTTGATCATAGGTCATGTCTGACAAAGTGTAGCTGTTTTATGATTTGAAATGCACTATGTCTCTGACAATCAGATCTAACACTGACAAGAGGAGAGCTAATGGCTCCAGTTGGTGGACAAAAGCCTCATTCAGTCTATCTATAGGGAGTTTTTGTAAGACAAAAAAATTAACATCTGGGAACTAAGGTTTGGGTTCACTTAGGTTTTAGTTTAAAGGCAGTCTTGAAAACAAAGCCCTGTACTATTTGGCAAATAAGATAATAAACTGGTGGGTATTATAAAATGTGATTAAAATCAAACATGTAGTAACTAGTTTAAATATTTTTTTAAGATTTTTAAAATTTTATTTATTTGACAGAGAGAGAGAGAGATCACAAGTAGGCAGAGAGGCAGGCAGAGGAGGAGAGGGAAGCAGGCTCCCTTTCTGAGCAGAGACCTGGATGCGGGGCTCAATCCCAGGACCCTGAGATTCATGACCAGAGCCAAAGGCAGAGGTTTAATCCACTGAGCCACCCAGGCACCCCTGTAATAACTAGTTTAAATGCTAGTATTAATTGTTCTTTGAACACTTCCACTTACAATTTTAGGACAGAATATGCCCTAGACTTGTTCTAGCCTAGACTGTACTTTGGTGTGGCCCAGAAGTCAATAATCTGGTATACCCAAACCTCAACTTTTCTGAAACATAGTAGTGGAGACCTACATATCAAAGATGAAATAGCTGCTCTAAGGCAGAGGTATTTCCCTGTGGGTACTCTGAGAGAATTGGAATGTGGGTTGGTAGGGTAACATATCAAATAAGTATTTGCTGGTAAACATATTAGCCAGGGAGTATAACATCAGAGTTAGTGCCAGTGTACTTTGGTATACAAGTCAAGAGTTTGAGTAGAAAAATAGAACCACTAGAAGTGTCACTGGAATCAGGAAATTAATAGAGGAATTAAGGTTTATAGACATGTGGAAGGAGCTAGAAAAGTGAAGGGCTGACAGGGTGGAGGATTGGGAAACCGTCCATGATGGCTTCAGCCCGAGGTACTAGAGTACATGGAGAAGCTGGAGTCTGAGAAAACACTGATTCTGGCCACCAGGACCCAGAAGGGGGCAACCACAGAGACAGCTATGAAAAGCCACCACACCTGGCTGCCATGCTTCCTGAGACTACAGCTTCCTCCTCAAAGCCTTCCAGGTCTCAGAGCTCCCGTCAAGAGCAGCCTCTGAAGCCAGAACCATGTAGGCAAGGGATCCAGGGAAATGTAGTTCCCAGCCTTGCAAGGGTGGTCCTGAGTTGGTAAGAGACACCCTGGTTACATCTTGTGCTGAGATAGCCTGGCTCTCCCTGGGGGTGGCGACAGCTGCACAGAACCTTTGGAAGGATGTCAGTCCCTTGGTATCACCTCTAGCATTCTTCATATAAGAAGCTCTAACAAGGAGCGCCTGGGTGGCTCAGTGGGTTAAAGCCTCTGCCTTCAGCTTGGGTCATGGTCTCGGGGTCCTGGGATCGAGCCCCACAGGGAGCCTGCTTCCCTCTCTCTCTGCCTGCCTTTCTGCCTACTTGTGATCTCTGTCAAATAAATAAAATCTTAAAAAGAAAAAGAAATTCTAATGAGAACTATGATTAAAAAAAGAAGAGAAAAGTTTTAGTCAAAACACTAAATCAGGAAGAAAGAGAAGTCTAGCATGACTTGAGTACCTTCTGTGTGACAGGCATTAGGTGATTCACAGCATTTATTTCAGTTACTCTCACAACATAGATTGTTGCTTTATTTTTTCATTTTACAGATAAGGCGACTTCATTTTAATTTTTAATTTTTTTTTAAGGGCAACTTCATCTTAAAGGTGAAATAAATGTCTCCTGACTCATTTAACTGGTAGATGATGAAGTAAATGGAAAAACCTGGGTTGGGTCTAAACACAGGGCTATTTCTACCACACCATAGTATAGCCTAGGATGGGGATAAAAATTTTGACATTGCTTTTAGAAAAACACAAATATTTTTATACTGATTAATAAAAACCCATATTGGCATTTAGTTAACCCTCAGTGTGTATTCTGTGGCCTGCCTGCATCAGAATAACTAGGAGAATTTGCATTTAAACTGGTTCTCTAGGAGGTTCTTCTTTACTCCATGGTTTAAGAATCACTGATTTGGATATTTCCTCAGTTATCAGGGGGAATACTGAATCAGGAGAAAGAGCCGGTTTTACTGCAACTAGGATATATTAACCAGCCAGACATATTAAAATCCAGAATTACACAAAGTTTCTGTAAAATACAGAATTAGAGGAGCTCAGATTCCTATCTTTTTTGTTTGTTGCCTTACATAATGGCAAAAACATACTGTTGCCTTACATAATGGCCTTACTGGAATTAAATAACATGTCATGATTATTTCCAAATAAAAAGGA
>RCUC01136922.1:0-19889 GCA_003697995.1 Taxidea taxus jeffersonii
TTTTTTTTAAAGAAGATTTTATTTATTTATTTGAGAAAGAGAACACAGAAGGAGAGGGAGAAGCAGACTTAGCCAGGACCTGATGTGGGATTCTATCCCAGGACCTATCCCAGGATCATGGCCTGAGCCAAAGGCAGATGCTTAACAACTAAGCTACCAAGGCCCCCCATAACACTATAGGTTAACTATATTGAAATTAAAATAAAATTAAATAAATAAAAATTTGTAAATGAAAAGTTTAAAATATTCAAAAGAATATTTTTATATCATTATAAATTATAATTTATATATTATTTATATAATATTAAAAGAATATTCAAAAGAATATTTCAAAACATCTTTAGGGATGGCCAACCACTCATTGAAGACCATTAGCTGAAAGAGCACTGACACCCTGCTTCAAGATTTTTTATATCCACTCCCGCTAATTCAAAGAGCTCGCTCTCTCCCCTCTTCTGCTTGTCTAACCACCACTTATTATCTTGGATTATGCCTTTAAATGACTCTTCCTTCAGGAAACCATCCCAAATCTACAAGTACCTCTCCTCCATGCTCCCATGAGATTTATCGCATCCTCTCAGTTGAGTTTTCTCTATTTTCCACCAGACTCTAAGTTCAGCAAGGCCAAGAACCTTGTCTATTCTGTTCATTAATGTATTCACAAAGCAGAGTACCTGACACATAACAAATGTCCAATAAATATTTGTTGAGTGAACGAATAAATGAATTTTCACCCAGTACAGGCCCATAAAGATCATTAACTTTAAAAAGTCACAAAACTTGATTTTATTTCCAGGTACCATGAATGCTGATGAAATTAAAGCAAGCAAACCTAAGAATCACAGACAATGGTTGTGCTACACTTGCTTGCAAGGATCCAGTGACTGCATAAGTGTTTCAAATGTGGAAAAAAACAAAAAACCATCATGGAGAAAAGAAACAGAAAAAAAAAAAAAGATGAGATC
The DNA here is from genome assembly GCA_003697995.1 of Taxidea taxus jeffersonii. Classification (NCBI taxonomy): domain Eukaryota; kingdom Metazoa; phylum Chordata; class Mammalia; order Carnivora; family Mustelidae; genus Taxidea; species Taxidea taxus. Next base: position 966 of record RCUC01136922.1, read on the forward strand.
AAAAAGCTCTGCAGGAATCAATTTGATTCTCCACTAATGGTTCCCTTGTGTGGTAAAATGATAGGGCTAAAACAGACACTGTACCATTTTCTCTACAATAAGACATCTGATCTGTACATTAAAATTTAATGGCATTCATAAAAGCCAAACAAATCCCACCATGACTAACCGGTGGTTAGAAACAGATATGAGTCTGTTTTGTCTGCTGAAAATGAGATTTTATTAAAACATTCAAGCTGCCTTCTTCTTAAAGTGATCTTCTACTTTTTAAGACAAATCTAAATTTTTTAAAAAACATTTTAAAGAAAGTAGGGAGAAGTTCTGTTTCCTAAATAATTATATATCTTGACTATATCCTAATAATATTGATTGAGATACTTTAAATCAATCAACTGCCAGTTGATTGTTGAAAGAGAAGTTGAAAACTTCTCTCTGCCTTTGAGTCTTCAACTTAAATTAACAAAAAATTCTTATGCTTTAGATCAGTGGACCAATGATAGCCTCACAGGACCCAACAGATGCTCACTCATAAGCCACTAATCCATTCTTTCCAGGATTACACATGATATAACTTGATACAATTTAAGATTTATGTACAAAGACCCCTAACTACTCAGTCCCATGTGATTTCAATCATCACTAATCAAGGAGCTTAAGCTTATGGTGAATTTTTAATTAAAGAAATATAAGAGAAAAACAGATCCAGATATTACAGAGATTGATTGCCATAAGTCATTTTGCAGGTTCTACTAGACCGCATCCAATCTTAAATTCCTTTAGTTTCATTCATTCATGTATTTGTTCCTCTAACTATTGAGGACCTGTTATGAATCCTAGGAAAACAAAGTTGTTTGTTTTTTTTAAGATTTTATCTATTTGACAGACAGAGATCACAGGTAGACAGAGAGGCCGGCAGAGAGAGAGGAGGAAGCAGGCTCCCCGCTGAGCAGAGAGCCCGATGTGGGGCTCAATCCCAGGACCCTGGGATGACGACCTGAGCTGAAGGCAGAGGCTTTAAACCACTGAGCCACCCAGGCGCTCCATGGAACACAGTATTTTTAAGTCCCTACCTTCAGAAGGTTACCACCTCGGGAAGACATACAGGTAAGCAAAAATGCCTCAGTATTTAGAAGGACATCGGGCACATGCCAAGGGGACATAAAAGTGGGAAGGGTCATTTTCACCTGAGAGATTAGGAAAGTAGTGATGGGGAAGGTGCAGACATCGTTCCTGACTCAGCAGCTCAGGACTACTGACAGAGATGATCCTCCGCACAGCGTCTCTCTGCATTGTTTTTCCAATGGAACAATATTCTCTATCACACACACACACACGTGCGCACGCACACACGTGCGCACACACACACGTGCACACACACACAAAGTCCTTTCTGTGAAAAATAACATGCATTTGTCACAGACCTGGTTTGAGCAGAGAGGGCAGTCTACTCTCACAAAGTACGGGGAGCCCGTCCACTCTGAAGACACACACCCTCAGTCTGCTCCTCTAGAAATCACCTAGCAGGAGCGACTTGGTGGTTCAGCCGTTAAACGTCTGCCTTAGGCTCAGGTCATGATCCCAGGATCCTGGGATCTAGCCCCGCACTGGGCTCCCCGCTCCTCTGGAAGCCTGCTTCTCCCTCTCCCGCTCCCCTTGCTTGTGTTTTCTCTCACTCTGTCTCTCTCTGTCAAATGAATAAATAAAAATCTTTAAATATCACCTAGCAAATCCCAGCTCACTGCTTTAGCAGAGGGAAGAAGAAAGAACTTTGGAACAAAATCATGTAAAGGAAACAGTGCACTGGGCCTAATTAGACATATACTGCTCCATAATAGAAAACTGAAAAGCTCCCTAAAACATCAACAAATTAAACTTCTACCCACTGCGAAAAAGAAAAGAAAACAAACATGTTGGGGGTGGGGGGGAAAAACCTATGTCAAAATCCCTGTTTAAATAGAATCTGAATTTAATCAGTATAGCCATTTAGGCTATACACACTGTCTCACACACACACACACACACACACACACACACACACACACGCATTCTGTTTGCTAAAAACTGAAGTGCTGTGGAACAGAACACCTAAAAATTTGATTTCACGGAAGTCAGATTACCCTGGAGCACACCCAAGGAAGCAGGTGTTAACATTTTGGACCTGTCCTTTCACGAGAGAGAGAGAGAGTTGGTCAGGCCACACGCACGCATATCCATCACACAAAACATTTGGAAGACAGGAAGGAAAGAGGTGAAAGAAGGAGAACATGATCAACCGGCGGGTGAGGCTCCCCCCCCACCCCTCCCCCATGGCCACTGCGCTCAGCACCTCCATCACTGCAATTTCCCACCAGGCTAGCCTTGGCAAAATTATTTGGCAGGCAAAATTGCCTGTCAAGGCTATTCCTGCTCTTATCTTAATCCAAGCTGAGACTTCCTTTCCTTCCCATCTATGTAGGGTTTCTCAGAGGTCAAGAAAGACCCAGTTCACTTCCAAGTCTGAGAAGCCTATCATATTTCAAAATTAAGAAATGCAAAATCAGGGCCATAAAAATGGTGGTACACTTAAGTGTTTACATCTAATAATTTTAATTGCACGATAAACACCTTTTTTAAGGATTTTATTTATTTATTGGAGGGGGAGGCAGAGGAGGAGGAAGAGGAAGAGGGAAAGAATCCCAAGCAGACTCCAGCTGACCATGGTGAGCCCAGAGCCTGACGCAGGGCTTGATCTCATGATCTAGAGATCATGACCTGAGCCAAGACCAAGAGTCAGATGTTTAACCAACCAACCCACCCAGGTACCCCAAACCTTCTTTTAAGAATCCCTCTTTTAGGGGCACCTGGGTGGCTCAGTGGGTTAAAGCCTCTGCCTTCAGCTCAGGTCATGATCCCAGGGTCCTGGGATCAAGCCCCACATCGGGCTCTCTGCTCAGCGGGGAGCCTGCTTCCCCCCTCTCTCTGCCTGCCTCTCAGCCTACTTGTGATCTCTCTCTGTCTCTGTCAAATCAATTTAAAAAAAAAAAAAATCTTTTAAATAAATAAATAATCCCTCTTTTGGGACATCAAAGTAGCCAGTCCATTAAGCGTCAGCCTTAGGCTCAACTCATGATCCCAGGGTCCTCGAGTCGAGCCCCGCATGGGGCTCCTTGCTCAGCGGAACCTGCTTCTCCCTTTCCCTCTGCGTGCCGCTCTACCTACTTGTGCTCTCTCTGTCAGGTTTAAAAAAAAAAACAAAACAAAACAAGACTCCCTCTTTTAAGACTCCCTCTTTTTCTCTATGACTACATATGTGGTATCATTTGAAAATAGTATTACAGTCCAGACCTGAGCCCAAGAGAGAGGCCAGGATATGGGGTCAGGGTAAGGCCCTCAAATTCTCTCTGCTTTCCCATATTTAGAGCCTAGCCTCAGTTGAACATATGATAAGTGAAAATGACTGCTGAGGCCTTGAAAATTCTCCCTTCACCAGGCATTTAAGCATTTAAATCATTAACCTGAGGAATGAGCTCCTGTGAAATTTCAGGCATCGGCAATTGACAGTTCAGCCTATTTCTAGCGTCCCTCCTATAGGAAGTCCTGCCTCTATAAGAAATTCATTTCATCCTCAGATCTTATTGTATATATACACAGGATTAAAAAGTAATAATAAAAATAATGGATGTGAATGGGATGCCCAGGTGGCTCAGTCGGTTGGTCAAGCATCCAACCCTTGGCTTCAGCTCAGGTCATGATCTCAGGGTCCTTGGATAAAGCCCTGCAGCAGGCTCCACACTCAGCAGGGAGTTTGCTTGAGGATTCTCTCTCTCCCTCTCTCCCTGCTCTCTCTCTCTAACATAAATAAATTCATCTTTTAAAAAAATAATAGGTGTGAAGATTACAAAAGTCTCAGGGAGATGTGTGAAAATAAACATTTCTTCTATATACTCGCCATCTGGCACAAACTTTACTTCAAAACCTCAAAAGTAGGGGGTATAGCTCAGGGGTAGAGCATTTGACTGCAAAACCTCAAAAGTAGAATCATCCCATGGCATCCCAGGACTAGGACTAGCCAATATGCTTTGGTCCTGGTGTTGCCATTTTGAGAAAGGTCAAGGATCCTCAGCCATTAGTCATCTGGAAACCTGAGTGAAGGCCACAAGAATAGTTACAGTTTTTAGGAGGGAGTTGGGAACACTGAGTACAATGATGAACTTTAATCCAGTTCAAGTAGAAAGTACATGGTAGCATTTCACCCACATGTACACTGTGATAACAGCAAAACAGGCTGTTCCAGCCCCGTGCGCCCAGATTTACAGATCCTCCAGGCCCCTATTCACCAATTACTCCTATCCCTTCCTTAACTCAGTGATAGTATAGGACACTGCATGTATACACCCAAAACTAAAATTAGAAACCACAATGAGTCATATTTAAAACATCCAAAGCCTTTTAAGGGCCACACCAATCTCTCTTTGCTGAACATGTACACTGAGATACCAAAGCTAAAAGATACACAGAAACACCAGTGGCTCACTAAATTCTTTTCTTTCAGGTGAGAGTAGGAGAGTAGGTGACCGGTTTTAACTTGGTCTTCAAACAAAACAGGATTCTGCCAGAGCTGAAAGATTAACTGAAGAGGAAGTGGCATGTTGGAAAGGAAGGTTAAGAGTGTCACTAATGCCCAAACCACATGCTCTCTTCATTCTCGGTAGGCCACTTATTTGAAAGGTAGAGTATGAGTCATACCCTTTGAATCCTTTATAGCCTGAATGATTAGTAATAGTCTCCCCCCCCCCACCCCCCCCCCCCCCCCGCTTCCTTCACACCCTGTTCAAATCTGGCATCTGTGAAGGGAGAGGAGATTCGAGCCTGCAAGGTTCAGGCAAGAGCTCTGTTACCTCTAGATCCATTGGCTCCTATGGCCCTTCCTCCCTCTCATGGTAGGATTACAGCAGAAACAGAAGACTGCAGAAGCAAGTGTGTCTTACAGATACTAGTAGTTTTTAATGTATCTTAAAGCTATTGTGATGAATAAAACAAAATTTTATTTTAAAACATTATAAAATCACTGCATCTTTCATTCTTACCCATTTTTAAACAAATAGTAATAAAACTCTCACTATTATTTGAAGATCCTTATGCTAAAAAAAGAAAGTTGATAATCACTGTTCAGAATGTAATGAATGAGTTAGGAGTATAAATATCTAAATACAAAATGGAATGGCTATTCCATTCCAAAAAAAAACTGCCAAGAACTAAGATATGGTTTACAAAAAATCTGCAGATACAAGTCAACAGTAGACTACCATCAATCAAGTTATTCTTTAAAAATGGCAATAAATGGGTGCCTGGGTGACTCAGTCAGTTGAGTGTCCAATTCTTGATTTCAGCTCAGATCTTTTTTTTTTTTTTTTTTTTCCCAGCTCAGATCTTGATCTCAGTCAGGGTCATGGGATCGGGCCACATAGGCCTCCATGCTCAGCTGGGAATCTGCTAGAGATTCTCTTTCTCTTCCTTTGCCCCATCCCCTGCTCATGCACACTCTCTCTCTAATAAATATATAAATCTTTTTTTTTTTTTTAAAGGGTAACAGGGTGCCTGGGCGGCTCAGTTGGTTGGGCCACTGCCTTCAGCTCAGGTCAGAGTCTCCGGATCAAGTCCTATATCAGGCTCCGGGCTCTGCGGGGAGTCTGCTTCTGCCTCTGACCTTCTCCCCCTCTCATGCTCTCTCTCACTCTCTCTCGCTCAAATAAATGAATAAAATCTTTTAAAAAAAAAAGGTAACAAATAACAAAATACTTGACAGAATTTAGGACACAGGAGAATAACCTTGTAACCACTTACTACTAATATTGTTTTAAGATATCTAAAGCTAAAGCTGACAATTATGAGAAAAACTTACAGCCTACAATTACTGTAGGAGATTTCAACATACTTCATCACAGACTGATAGCCCAAACAGACAAAACAGTAAGGCAATAAAAAGTTTGATTGGTAATATTCAGGGGCTCCTGGCTGACTCAGTCAGTAGAGTGTGCGACTCTTGATCTCAGGGTTGTGAGCTCAAGTTGACTCCATGCTGGGTGTAGAGATTACTTAAAAATAAAATCTTAAAACAATAATAATAATAATGTTTATGTGTTGACTTAATGCAAGCAAAAAAGAATATACTTTCTTTTCAAGTAAACATAGCACACTTAGCAAGACTGACCATATATTATATCACAAAAGAATTTCCAAGAATTAATATTATATCAATCATGTTTTGGGCACAATGCAATTAAATTAGAAATAGAACAATAAAAAGATAGTAAAAAGAATTTTGAAAATATTAAAATGTATTCCTAAATAAAGCATATCATTAAAGATGAGATCATAACCAAATCACAACTATTAAAATTTCTAGAGCTGGAAAATTCACAATCCCATCTACAACTGCATCAAAAAGAATAACAAACCTAAGAATAAATTTAACCAAGGAGGTGAAAGACATATATACTGAAAACAACAAAACATTAATGAAATAAATTTAAGATACAAATAAACAGAAAAGTATCCCACATGGCTTAGAAGAATTATTATCATTAAAACACCCATCCTACACAAAGTAATATACAGATTCAAAGCAATCCCTCTCAAAATTTCAGTGGCATTTTTCACAGAAATAGAACAATCCTAAAATTTGTATGGAACTAAAAAAGATCCCGAATAGATAAAACAATCTTGAGAAAGAACAAAGCTGGAGGCATCACACTCCCTGATTTCAAACTATGTTACAAAGCTATAGTAATTAAAACGGTATGGTATTGGCTTAAAAACAGACACATAAATCAATGGAACAGAGAGTTCAGAATAACCCACATATATATGGTCAACTAATTTAAGGCAAAGAAGTAAAGAATATACAATGGTGAAAGGACAGTCTCTTCAATAAATAGTGTTGGTAAAACCGGAGAGCCACATGCAAAAGAATAAAAGTGGACCTCTACCTTTTTTTTTCTTTTTTTAAGTAGGCTCCACGCCCAGCACAGAGCCCAGTGAAGGGCTTGAACTCCCAACCTCAAGATCAAGACCTGAGCTGAGATCAAGAATCAGATGCTTAACCGACGAACCACCCAGATGCCCCAAAACTAGACCCCTATCTTCCATCACTCACAAAAATTAACTCAAAATGGACTCAAGACTTTAATATAAAACCTGGAACCATGATACTCTTAGAAGACAACGTAAGTGGTAAGCTCCTTGGCACAGGTCTTGACGATTTTTCTAATCTAACAACAAGAGCAAAAGCAACAAAAGCAAAAACTACATCATACTAAAAATCTTTTACACAGCAAAGGAAGCCATCAACAGAATGAAAAGGCAACCTAGTGAACAGGAGAAAATATTTGTAATTGCATATCTGTAAATTGCAAAATATATAAAGAATTCCTACAACTCAAGAGCAAAAAAACCCAATCAATCCAATTTAAAAATGGGCAGAAGATATGAATGGACATTTTTCCAAAGAAGACATACAAACAGCCAAAAAGTGCCCTATATCACTAATCATCAGGAAAATGCAAATCAAAACCACAATGAGATATCCCCTTACACCCCTTATTATCAAAAACACTAGAAATAACAAGTGTTGAAGAGGATGTGGAGAAAAGTGAACTCTTATACACTGTTGGTGGGAATTCAAACTAGTGCAGCTACTATGGAAAACAGTATGGAGGTTTCTCAAAAAATTAAAAATAGAATTATCATATGATCTAGCAATTCTGCTTCTCGGTATTTACACAAAGAAAATGAAAACACTAACTTGAAAAGATATATGCACCCTTACGTTCACTGCAACATTATTTATTAGAATAACCAAGATATGGAAACATCTTAAATGTCTATTGATGGATAAATGGATAAAGGAACTGTGCTATATATAATTAAATATTATTAGGCCATGAAGAAAGATAAAACCTTGCTATCTGTAACATGGGTGGACCTCAAGAGAGTATGGTAAGTGAAATAAGTCAGAGAAAGACAAATACCATATCATCTCTTATATGTGAAATCAATCAATCAAATAAATGGATGGATGGATAGATGGTTGGTTGGATGGATGGATGGATGGATGGATGGATGGATAGATGACCAACCAACCAAGCTCATAGATACAGAGAAGAGACTGGTAGTTGCCAGAGGCAAGGGTTGGGGGTGAGAGAAATGGATAAACTGTTTTTGTCCTTTTCTTTAGTTTAAATACACTGAATAATGATACAACATACCAATAGCTGCTTCCAAACTTATAGTAGAACTTAGAATAAAATTGAGAGCCTAAAACATATTTATTTTAAAAAAGAAAGCTTGAGGGACGCCTGGGTGGCTCAGTTGGTTAAGTGGCTGCCTTCGGCTCAGGTCATGATCCCAGCGTCCTGGGATCGAGTCCCACATCGGGCTCCTTGCTCGGCAGGGAGCCTGCTTCTTCCTCTGCCTCTGCCTGCCTCTCTGTCTGCCTGTGCTCTCTCTCTCTCTCTAACTAATAAATAAATAAAATCTTAAAAAAAAAATTAAAAAAAAGAAAGCTTGAACATAAAGACTGAAATATTGAAAATAAGGTATTTAAATAATAAACAATATGGAATGAGTAAGTCATGGGAATAAAAGGTATAGCATAGGAAATATAGTCAATGGTGTTGTATGGTGATAGATGGTAGCTACACTTGTAAGCACAGCACAATGTATAAACTTGTCAAATCTCTTATGTTGTACACCTGAAACTAATATAAAATTATATGTCAACTCTACTTCAATTAAAAAACAAATAATAAACTTAAAGCAAATAATTAATATGAAAGAATTTAATAAAATAGTCCATTGAGGGAAAATAATAAAATATAAATCTCTAGAAGAGTAATAAGAAAAAAGGCAGAAATAAATAATACTGAACAAAAAAGGTGATATAACTAGAAATGTTACAGATGAAAATAATAGTAAGTCACTATGAACTTCATACTAATAAATTTGTGAGCTTAGATGAATGGATAATTTTTTAGAAAAGTATCAGATGGGGACGCCTGGGTGGCTCAGTTGGTTAAGCGGCTGCCTTTGGCTCAGGTCATGATCCCAGCATCCTGGGATCGAGTCCCATATCGGGCTCCTTGCTCGGCGGGGAGCCTGCTTCTCCCTCTCCCTTTGCCTGCCACTCTGTCTGCCTGTGCTCACGCTCTCTCTAACAAATAAATAAATAAAATCTTTAAAAAAAAAAAAAGTATCAGATGAACAAAGTTGACTCAAAATGAATTTAAGACTGGAATTAGATGAAGAAAAAAAAAAAAGGACACTGAATGAGTAATCAAGTTTCTTCTACCAAAAGATACTTGACCCAGGGTTTTATATGCAAGTTTGGCCAAACTTTCAAAAAACAAATAATGCTTGTTTTATGTAAACTGTTTCAAAAACTAGAAAAAGATCCTATTTTATGAAGTTAAAATAACATTGACACCACAACTGGATGAGAATACATCAAGAAAATTATAAATCAAGATACTTCATGGACAAAGAAGCAATATCCTTTTGAAATATTAGCAAAATTGAATTTAGCACTGTATTTTCTTTTTTTTTTTTAAGGTTTCATTTATTTATTCGACAGAGATCACAAGTAGGCAGAGAGGCAGGCAGAGAGAGAGAGGAGGAAGCAGGCTCCCCACTGAGCAGAGAGCCCGATGCGGGGTTCGATCCCAGGACCCTGGGATCATGACCTGAGCCGAAAGCAGAGGCTTCAACCCACTGAGCCACCCAGGCGCCCCTGTATTTTCTTTTTTAAAATCACAACCAAGTAGGGTCTATCCTAGAAACACAAAATGGTTCACCATCACAAAATCTATATTCAGGGATGCCTGGGTGGCTCAGCTGGTTAAGCGTCTGCCTTCCGCTCAGTTCATGATCCCGGAGTCCTGGGATCAAGTCCCACATCGGGCTTCTTGCTCATCAGGGAGCCTGCTTCTTCCTCTGTCTACCTCTCTCTCTCGCTCTCTAACAAATAAAGACAGAAATCTTAAAAAGAAAATCTATATTCATGAGTAGACCGGTCTGTCTCATAAAGGATAAAAAATGCATTATCAGGGGCGCCTGGGTGGCTCAGTGGGTTAAAGCCGCTGCCTTCGGCTCGGGTCATGATCCCAGGGTCGTGGGATCGAGCCCCATATCGGGCTCTCTGCTCTGCGGACAGCCTGCTTCCTCCTCTCTCTTTCTGCCTCTCTGCCTACTTGTGATCTCTGTCTGTCAAATAAATAAATAAAATCTTTTAAAAAAAAAAGCATTATCATCTCAATAGATACAGAAAGAGCTTTAAATAAAAACAAGCAATCATGTTTTGTTTTCCTTTTTTTTTTAAAGACCTTACCATAGGAGACAAAAAAATGGGGAAAAATGTTCTCTGAGAAAAGCTTAAAAAAGCAACTTACTTTACTTGAAGAAAAGGACTGAGAAAGAAAGATTGAGAAGCTAAGGAAGGAAACTAATAATCATCAAATGTATTTTTTTTTTCAGGTACTTCCACATACATTATCTCACTCATTTAAGCCTCACAAAAACTATTAACCCATAAGAAGTCCTTGTAATGAAGTGAGAGTCTTAGCATACTGGAATGAGCACAGCGTGGGAGTCAGGCCAGGGTTTGAATCCTGCTTCTGCCATTGACATACTGGGAGACTTTGCAACAAGTTCCTGAGTCTCCCTGGGTCTTAGCTTCCTCGACAACAAGATGAGATGAATTAAGGATACAACTTAAAGTACCCCGTTCATAAAAGGTATTCAGGAAATGGAGCTATTTTTATAAGGCTCTTTTGCTGTACTAAGGAAAGAACAATAAAGATTTTAAACAGATGTGGGGAAAAAAATTTTAATCTTGAGGGGCGCCTGGGTGGCTCAGTGGGTTAAAGCCTCTGCCTTCAGCTCGGGTCATGATCCCAGGGTCCTGGGATCGAGCCCCACATTGGGCTCTCTGCTCAGCGGGGAGCCTGCTTCCTCCTCTCTCTGCCTGCCTCTCTGCCTGCTTGTGATCTCTGTCTGTCAAATGAATAAATAAAATCTTAAAAAAAAAAAAAAGACACCCATTCTTTAAAAAAAAAAAATTTAATCTTGAGAATTTCTTGATTTGGGACTTGACCAAGATAGGAACAGTCAAGGTAATAAATAAGGGAATACTTGTGTCTAATTACTTATAGTGTTTCTGTTTGGTTTGGAGCAGCAAGGCAGACACAGCCAATGACCTCCATTCATCTACAAAATAAAGCAGTTGGAGTAAATAATCTCTAGGATTCCTTTTAACCTTAAAATGTTATGACTTTAACTTCTTTACAGCTTAAGAGTTGCAAGACACTGCAATACATCACAAACTACATCTGTAATATTCCTTCTGTGGAAATACTTAGGAAAAATGTAAACTGTTATCGTCTATGAGTGGTATAAAATTAGCACTGCCTGAGAGAGAGGGATGGACCACATGACTTCGTGGAAGGTCATATGGTGGAAAAAACATGGAATCAGAAGCCATGAGACCACCAACAGGAAGAGTGTCCTGCCACATAAGAAGCTGAGCTGACCATGGGTGGGTTAAAGTTGGCCAAACCTCAGTGTTTTGCTGTAAGTCAATTTATCAATACCTTGAAGTTGTTGTTCTCCGAAGATGGAAATATGTAAATACCTGGCCCAATAATATGTACTTGATAAATGTGAGTTCCCTTGGTCCCTTGAGTTTCTTTTAATCATATGATTTTGATTACTCTGTAGAAATAGAAACCAAAGGATTACACGTTTCAAGTTTGATTTCTTTCTTTTTTTTTTTTTTTAAGATTTTATATATTCATTTTACAGACAGAGATCACAAGTAGGCAGAGAGGCAGGCAGAGAGAGGAGGAAGCAGGCTCAGTGCTGAGCAGAGAGCCCGATATGGGGCTCGATCCCAGGACCTGAGATCATGACCTGAGCCGAAGGCTTTAAAGCTCAGAGGCTTTAACCCACTGAGCCACCCAGGTACCCCTTGATTTCTTTCTTTTTTTTTTTTTTTTAAAGATTTTATTTATTTATTTGACAGATCACAAGGAGGCAGAGAGGCAGGCAGAGAGAGAGAAGGAAGCAGGCTCCCTGCTGAGCAGAGAGACCAACACGGGGCTCAATCCCAGGACCCTGGGATCATGACCTGAGCCGAAGGCAGAGGCTTTAACCCACTGAGCCACCCAGGCGCCCCCTTCCTTGATTTATTTCTTAATCAGAAAGTATACAAAGTAAACCAAGGATCAAATCCCTGCCAAAGTGTTTAGAACTCTTCTGCAAATTAATAATCCCGACTCAGAGTTCATTACCGAAAAGACTTAAAACTTAAGTCATTTTTGTTTGAGAAACTCTGTGAAAAACAGTAGTACGCAATTATGTTTAATGTAGCAAGTTCAAAGGTGAACTATTTAAAGTTTGAGTGTTTGCTCTAGGTCAAAAATGCAGTAAGTCAGCCAGCAGATGTGAATAACTGTCTCACAGAACCTTGATTATCTATGTTAAGAGACAAAAATCTTCTCTTAAATAGCAGTGGAAAAGATCACCAAAAAACTCAACTTAAAAAATAAAACATTAGTTGGGGCGCCTGGGTGGCTCAGTGGGTTAAAGCCTCTGCCTTCGGCTCGGGTCATGATACCGGGGTCCTGGGATCGAGCCCTGCGTCGGGCTCTCTGTTCCGCGGGGAGCCTGCTTTCTCCTCTCTCTCAGCCTGCCTCTCTGCCTACTTGTGATCTCTGTCTGTCAAATAAATAAATAAAATCTTAAAAAAAATAAAATAAAACATTAGAATCACACATGAGCCCCAGATAAGCAAAGTGCACTGGGTGGTATGATCAAAGAATTAATTCTAAAAAGAGATATTCTGGGCACTTTCACTGAGAAGAGTGGTTAAAAATATAAATTTCACCACAGATTATTCTGAGTGTTCAAGATCATAAGCAAAGGAAAAGCTAAAAATATAAGGGCTGGTGATCTAAAAATATGACACCCCTATCTTAGGTCTAAAGAGATCTAAATTAAGTGTAAGCATGTTTCAACCCTTTGCAAATTTCTTCGATGTAGTACATGAATATCAGTCAAGGTAAAATTGTACAAATATTACTGTAATTAGGGTTACTAACAAAGGTTAAGATTTAAAACAGGGCAATTTTCTAGGAAATATGATTAATAGTAATCACACAGATTGCTAATAGTACATAAACCCTTTCACGTGGTATTTTAGGAACATTCTTTTATTCAGTAGGCCTAGACATTACAGTATGTTTCAAAAATAATCCAAGCTGGTGAATCAACTCAAGTTTTGACGATTTCAAGCAGACTGTTCAGAGCAACACTGAACAGGAAGTGGCAACACTTTGCAGTTCTAAATCAAACTATCATTTGCCTGCCAACAGAGAAAGCCACTGATGCCCTTTTCCAGGAGTTCATACAACAAGGACCACCTCACAAGTGACTCATTTTCCTACATTCAGATACTGAACACCCTTGGATAGGATCCAAAAACTGCCTCCATGTTCATTTTTGCCCCGCTGCAGAAATAAGAATGAAATTCCATTGTACACTACAACAGCAATTTTTTCAAGGCAAATAAAATAGTTTGCCATAAACATTTCTTACCTATAAGGAATCCACCTGGAAGTAAATCCACACCGGCAGAAAATGAATCTGGTAGGTTCATAGAGCTTACTCTCCTTCACTAGCCCCTATTATTCATCCAGTATTTGGCTATGAATGGTGAAAACCACTTTCAGCTTGTCATCTTACTGTTCAAGAACTGCAAGGCTTCTCTGCTGCCCAATTCCAAATTCCTCTGCCTGGCTTCCAAGCACCTTTATCACCTAGCAGAACTTACCTTGGCTTAGTTTCTACCACTCCCAACATGACTGTCCCTCTCCTCAAAGGCCCTATGACTTGCTCCTGTAGTTCATTCCAACCGGAGTATCTCCCGTTTCCCCACATCTATTATTTCCCAAATCCCACTTCCCACATGCAACCTCTTTCTTCTATTCCTACTTAAGATGATAGCACTTTCTCTGCATTGCTATTATATAGTGAAAGTCAGTCTGCATTACAGCTCTTATTTATTTATTTACTTACTTACTTGAGAGAGAGAGAGTGCAAGTAGTGGGGTAGGGACAGAGGGAGAGGGAGAGAGAAACTCAAGCAGACTCCACACTAAGTGGGCGCCAGACACCAGGCTCAGTTTCACGACCCTGAGATAGAACCTGAGCCGAAACCAAGAGTTAAACACTTAATGGACTGTGCCACTCAGGTGCCCCTCCACGTTAGAGCTTTTCAATTTGAAACTTCTTAAAACATTTTTTTAACTTTTTTTTTTTTTAAGATTTCATTTTTAAAAAGCAATCTCTATACCCAACATGGGGCTGGAACTCACAACCCTGAGATCATGAGTTGCATGCTCCACCAACTGAGCCAGCCAGGTACTCCCTTCTTAAAGCATCTTAAAAGAACTTCTCTACAACAGAAATTTGTTCCTCCATGATACACAGAAGAATAAAAACCACATGGGAGGACCTGGGTGGTTCAGTTCATTAAGCATCTGCCTTCGGCTCAGGTCATGATCCTGGGGTCCCGGAATCAACCCCAAGTCAGGCTCCTCAGGGAGTCTGCTTCTACCTCTCCCTCTGCCTGCCAATCTCCTTGCTTGTGCTCTCAATCCCGCCCCCCCGTCAAATAAGTAAATAAAATCTTAAAAGAAAAAAAAAAATAAACCCTTATGTATGACATTCCCCCATGTGTGTACGTGGAATTATGCACAATTTCCAGCCATAACTGCTATAAGTTCATTAATATCTTTCTTATTAAAAAAAGCATAATATAAAGCAAGTGAATATATTATAGTTCAATAAAAATTAAAAGAAAAAAACAATAACCTAGTAAGCAGGGACGAGAGGGATGTTTTTATACATGTGACTTTGAATATGCTCATTTTAAAAAAATAAAGCATTTGCAAATTTTGGCATTATATTATTACTAACAAATAACTTTCATCTTACAAGTGATCACTCATAATACACTGGTAAGAACTACCATTCCATGTAGCACGTGGTGTGCTAGACATAATAGAAGGTAATCAATAAATACTTAACCAATTAGTACATCTAGCTCATTAATCAATTACACATAAATATTGCTGCTGCCTGATATTGATGATGATTGACAATGATGTAAAATACTCTTCTGCTGACAGTCTCTAAAGGAACAAATGACTTTTTACAGGGAAAATCTAACCAATATTATGCAAATCTAACCAATATTATAACATACAGCATGACTGTTACACTCCTCAAGTTTATAAAGATTGAGGCAGTTTCTTTAGCAATCATCACGCAACCCTACACATCCTGTGCAACAGTGTGGCTACTATTACAATCTTGGGTAAAATTAGTAAATTGTCAACACTATCTGCTACGGCAGTTAGAGATCAGATAACTTTTGCTCCACCCAAAGAAAGCCTTTCTGTAACAGTGCAAATTTTGCTCTATATTATGTTCTCACTTTTATAATAAGGAATTGCCAAGCACTAGAAGGCCCTCATTGAAACTTATAACTCAGATATATAATTTTTAACTGATATTAAACCTATTCTCCAACATATCAACATGACCTTAACTGCCAGTCTCTCAAATAGACCATGATATGATTTTGACAAGCCCCCAATCCTAAAAATGTCAAAAATCCTGAAAATATATCTTTCCCCCCAAAAATCTCTAAACGTATTATCAGATTGCTTAGGTATAAATCTATCTACAGGCCAGGAGTCTTCTGTTTTCCCTAGTCCTGACATTCTAACATTCTAGGAGCAGAAATTAATCTAAGAATAAATTTTTAAAACATCTTTTAGTCTTTAGCATTGCCTAAGCAGACACTATTTAGAAGTCTTTGTAAAAGTGGATGACAGAGGAAGCTCTGTCATGCCCTGGAAACCTCCAAACATCAACCAGACAGCCCAAAAGAATGTCCTACTCAACAGTTCCAAGGATGTCATTAACTGCTTCCATCTGTTTCCCCTCTCTGTCTCCTCCCCCTTCAAGTCAAGGCATCTACTAAGGTTATTTTCTGCTACATTTTGCATTCTAAAGAAAAGCAAGAAAAGCATAAAGAGCCATAATGTTTTAAATTATGGAATATTTGCCCCCCAAATCTGTTTGACAACCATAGCCATATTATTTATACTCTATCCTATTTCCAAGTAACATATTAAGTTATGTACTTTTTAAACATTGCTCAGTGAATTTTTCAGTTGATCGTAACATAGTGTTTTTCCCTGATTCCCCACAGAGACCAGGATTTTTCCCCGTGGTGGAATAAAGGTTAAAACCTCTGAACGGTTTCATCTATTGATGATCCCTATCTAAATCAACTGTTTAAAACTGCATAATTTTATTATGCATAATTAAAACTGCATAATTATGACTTTCTAATTCTGTCAGTAATTCCACATTTGTTGGTTAGAATTCCCCTCATCAACTAGGGTTTTTAGGCTACTCTGAGATAGTCTGTACAGGAAAGGCAAGGTAGTTACAATTTTGGAGGAGGGGAGAGGACAACTTTTGACATCTATTCCCTTAGCAACTTCTAAATATACAGTACAGTACTGTTAACTATAGTTACTATGCTGTACATTATATTCCCAGGACTTACTTATCTTATAACTGAACTCTATACCTTTCAACCACCTTCTTTCACTTCCCCCCATTACTGTGTGTGTGTATACACACACACACACACACACATACACACACACACCATATTTTCTTTATCCATTCATTCTCTGATGGACATTCAGGTTGTTTCTATGTCTTGGCTATTATAAGAAATGTTGCAGTGAACATGGGAGTGCAGATATCTTTTTGAGATAGTGATTTTGTTTCCTTTGGATAAATATACAGAAGTAGAATTGCCAGGTTATATGGTAGTTCTATTTTTAATTTTTTGAAGAATCTCTGGAAAAGCAAGATAAATGCCTAAATTTTTTTCTCTAAATTACCAATTACCAATAAATAAATAAATAAACAGTTACCAGAGTAAGGGATTGGTGTCCTGGTTACTAAGGGCAATCCATGAAGTTTTATTTTGTTTTAAAGTTACCTACTTTTTAAAAAATATTATCACAACTAAGACACACTCCTTAATTTTTTTTTAAGTCCCCAAGGAAGCCTACGAGAGCACATAGCATACTTCAGGGATATATCTCTGGGAATGAGCAGAAATGAGTTTCCTAAAGAAATTCATTTACCAAATGATATTCATAGACTTAAATGTTAGGGCTGAAAGGAACTTTCTATAGGGTTATGTAGTTCAAATATCCACCTGATGTTGAAACCCTCTGTACATTATCTCCCCACACCATGTATCTTCCAGGGGCTGAGGGGAAAACAGGTACAAGTTAGACCTGTGTTTCTAACATAACATAAATATAAGTTTAACTACAGTGTTTAATGACAGCACAGGACTCATCTTAATATTACCATGCTGATGAAATGGCACGTAAACAAAGTAGGCTCATATTGGTTAGAACTAGAAGAAACCTTGGAGGTTAATGAGTCCAATGAAGGAAAGTCAGACAAGATACTCCCACAAAACAGCCTCTACAAAAAAAAAAAAAACAAAAAAACAGATGCTTCTGGCCCTTTACTTCCTGACACATGAATATTTTGCAGAATTAACAGAAACACCGTTATGTAGAAGCACCCACTCAAGTAAGTTAGAAATAAGAAGACATCAATATGGGTGAAATTTTGCATCTGTTCAAAGAAAACAGAACATAAGGAGGATAAAAATAAAGGAATACTTCTCACTTTATTTAAAATTGTGATATGTAACATACATACTGAAAATTGTATAAAACATATGTATAATACAAAGAATAAAACAACTACCTATATAATTCAACACTTACATCAAGAAATACATCACCATTTTATTTGTTTGTTTTTACATTATTACCATTTTAGAAGCCCCTGTGTGCCTCTCCCAAGTATAACCCTCTTCCTTCCTCCCAGAAATACTACTATCCTGACTTCTGCTAGCATTATTTTCTTAACTTTATCATTTTATCACATAAGTGGGCATTCCTAAACAACACAGTTTATTTCTACATGTTTTTGCACTTTAAATAAATGGGACCTACCTACATATCTACCATTCATTTCTCTCAATTATTTTTGAGATTCATTCATTTTTTAATTAAATTTAATTGAAATTCATAACATAAAATTAACCATCTTCAATCCTTTTCATTACTGATTAGTATTCTAATTTATAACTATACCATAATTGTTTTCTTCCATTCTACTATAAATAGATCACAGGGTCATCATGAGCAATGTTGATACCAATATTTTCATATATAGATCCTAGTGTACATGAGCATAAGTTTCTCTAAGAATTGCCTATCTTCTACTTTACTAACACCAAACTGTTTTCCAAAGAGGCTGCACCACTTTACATTCCCAATAGGAGTGTACAAGAGTTCCATTGTTCCACATCATTATCAACAATTGATATTATCAGACTTCTTAATTTAGAGGTCATAACAGGATAATTTGCACGGCTCTGATGACTAATGAGATAAAGTACCTGTTGGGTTTCCTCTCTTTTGATGTACCTATTCAAATCCTTTGCCCTTCTTTTTTGTAACTGAATAGACTTACCTTACTCTTGACTTGTAGAGGTCCTACCTTTTTTTTTTTTTTTTTGCTTTATGCATCAGCCTTTACTTTTACATAGTACTTGACTGCCATAGAACAAAGCTATTGATCAAAGACAAAATAATCAAGAACTTAACAAAGTTTTAACTAGCCAAAAGTTAGCATCTCTCCTTTTACTTAGGATAGGCCAGAACACCTGCAAATTATTGGTAGGAATTTGGGTGATATGTAAATATAA
>RCUC01136924.1:0-23481 GCA_003697995.1 Taxidea taxus jeffersonii
TGTGACATGTAGTATACCAACCGTTCTACATGTATCAAGTCACCAAAGGGTCGCTTCAACTCCAAAGTGTCAGTGACATTCTTAGCGTCAAGAGACCAGATGAGGCTATGGGAATAGAAGCTGAGGTGTGTCTGATTCCAGTCTGTAGCAGCCCTAATCAAGATAGGGAAAATGAAATGAAAAACTTGGGGTTTTTTATATACTTTTTCACTTCCCTTCTTATAAATTCTTTTTATTTTTTACATTCAGTTCTTTTCCTCTGGAAGCCTTAGTTAGCTAGACTACATCTTTCATTCATCATTTCATTTCATTTCATAGACTACATCTTTCATTCACTTCAGAATGAAAGACGTAGTCTAAATTCACTCTGTGAATGTAGACACTGTGATAGTGCATGTTATATTAATAATGTCTATTGGTTGGCCCATTTGCCATCATTTAGAGTTCTTCTAGTTAAGGTTTTAATTCACCTGGTTTTGCCTAGACATGTTTTGGCGCATAAAAATGATTCCATTATGATGTTACATATTGATACTTTTTTCTTCATTTCAGAGCAAAATCAACCAGCTTTACCAGGAATTGTCCCTTCCCCAGTATCTTCATCATATCATATAGTTAGAACCCATGGAATCAAATTAAGATAAATGACTATCATCTGTTTGCCCTCCTGGTGAGTTCTACATTTTTGTTTGTTTGTTTCTTACTTTCCTAAAAAAGAAAAAGAAATTAATGAGAGGGGAAAATGTTTCAAGTCCTTCAAGTAGAAAGAAAACAAATTTAAATGTTTTTTAGGTCAGAAATGAGGTCATAGAACATATAGTTGAAACACTATAGAGGGGTTTTGTGAAGTTCTTTACAGGTAACATGAATTGAATATTATGGATCCACTCAGTATTGGGTCCCTAGCAATTAAGAACACAACCGTCCATTCATGAGAACTGGAAATTATTCTCTGGGTAATTATTATTTTAATTCTGTCCTTATCCCATATAATAATGTATGATAAGGCTTATAAACAGGCTTAAAGGAAGGACTTGGAAGTAGAAAACATTCTATGAATAGAAAATGTGCCAGGCCCTATGAAGAATGTCCTCCTCATATTAACTTGGATAATCCTGCCATGTAAGTGATGCCTACAGAGATTAAGCAACTGGGTCAGATTGTAGTAGATTCCAGTGAATAGAATCATGAGAAATTGTGCTGAATATTTGACCCTAAAGATCAGACATGGAAAAAGAAATGATAAACTGAGATGCCTTATCTTAGTCCTTCTTGAAAATTATTCTTTTATTACATATAAATTTTCTTTTTTTTAGATACTTTTGCCTGAGTGATTGTACTTAGATTTCTTCAATTTTGCCAGAACTACTTAGAAAAATTTAGAAGTCATCTAAATAGGTGAGGTTATAATTATATTGCTCTCTCTTTTGAACCCTAGAGGAAATTACATGAGGGGTGATTAATAATTTTATTTCTCTGTATTTCCAAATTGACCAGTTTCACCAGAAGTTCACCTTCTCCCAATATTTCCTGGATGTTTGTGCACAGCAGATATCTATGAACCCTTGCTATCACCTTAAAGAAAATACCTACCTATTTATTCCCACTTTGGTATGTTTGATATTTTGAATAAGTATACTGGCTTTTTGTTAAAAAAATATAAAGATAGCAAATTAAAAAATCTCAAGTTCTCACATAGAAACTAAATCAAGTTAAAATTTAAATATCAAGTCCAGTCATTAAAATTTAAAAATCGTGTGGTGGTACCAACTGCACTGGGAGACTAAATTAATTGCCCATGATCACAGTGTATGTAATATGTGGAAGAGGCAGGATTCCACCCAGGAGTCAAGCCCTAGGGCCCCTCCTCTGAAACACTCCACTACTGAGGCCACACTGCACATAGGTGCCAGCTGGAGATTAATCCAAGGGGCGGTTTTTACCTGTCATGACACTGGTCCACAGCTGGGTTCTCTTCTCCAGTTTGGTCTTCCCAATATTGGAAAAGGATCAGACATTTCCAAATAATGTTATGTGAGAAAAATAACATCCTTGATGTGGATAAAAGTCGGGCTGTATTTTCTGAATAGGAACATTAACTTTGCTGTCATTCCTAAGTTCTGTATTTTGCAATTGCTTATCACTTAACCACTAGCTGAGAGACTTGATAAACAGAAATGAGTTACTGACTCACATACCCTCAACTTCATCTTTAGAAAGAGAAACACATTTATTTTATTTTATTTATTTATTTGAGAGAGAGAGCAAGAGAAAGAGAGCACACAGAGGGAGAGGGAGAGGCAGACTCCTCGCTGAGCAGGGAGCCCAACATAGGGCTCCATCCCAGGACATGAGATCATAACTTGAGCCAAAAGCAGGCACTTAACTGACTGAGCCACCCAAGGGCCCCTAGAAAAAGAAAGAACTTTATTTTAAAATTTTACTAAGGGCTAAAATAGAATTATGAGCACAATAAAGGGGTAGTATGAAAAGGTCAAGAGTAATGCCTGAACTGCAACCACTAGGAGGGTCAGACAAAACAAGAAATACCAGAAGGACATCATTAGGGAGAAGGAAATAAAACTGACAGAATAGTTACACAATAAACCTATAAATAAAGACATCTAACAGAATGACTGGTGAAGGATTTGTTTTTAAAGAGAGTTTTTTAAAAATTCAAAGGACATTTTACTTAATATGACTGTATGACAAATGTACTTTCAAATTAAATCAAGAAATAGTCATTTAAGAAGTAGTAATGTATTTTATACTCAATACACATCATGGAAATTAAAATATTCCCTTAAGTGTGCTAAAAAATTATAAGCATTCCTCATTTAATGAAGGCATTAAATAGAACTGTTGCAGAATCTGGCTATTAACTATGAATTATTTAGTCACTTGTACAACAAATGCGTGCTCGCAGCCTATTATGGTGGCACTGAGGACCAACATGAATGTGAGTGGGGCTATGTTTGATATTTGTTTGACACTAGGAAATATTAATTAGTACTTAGTGTGAAAAAATATATTTCTGCCAGATCACAAGGTATGTTTACATGCTTTATGTATTAAGCATGTATATGTATACATATAAGCATGTATCTCTGCATGCATGTGTATGTATATCTTGGACTATAGAGTTAATAGCTAATCCAGTATTTTCTCTTTATTCATAGGTTTGACCGGAAAAATCTTTCTATACAGTTTCCACATCTATCCTATCACCTCGGATACCAACATGTTTGACATCCTGTTGAAAAGGGAACAATCCTGAGCCAAAGCAAAATTGTGAGAAATATTGTCTGGTGTGTTTGTATTCTTCCTTTCAATCATGTTAGACACATGGGGTCTGGATTGTGGTCTCATATTAACTGTACTGATGATCAACTGAAGTCTCTGTAGCATGATTGTGCAGATAGAATCGCGCATCTCTTGCCAAAACATTAAAATTTCAAATGCATTTTTAGCTGTATGATCTTTTTTGTTCTATCCCTTATACATAGAGATGAGGCCACTGTTACTGGAATAACCAGCTCTCTAGCTACTAACTGATGCCATTTGGACAGCCCTGAAGCAAAGGCCCTCAATCTTAAGTGTGCCTCTCAGATCCAATCTTCAGTTTCTGGGCCCCACTACGGCTGTCCCTCAGCAGGATTTAGTCCCCATTGTAACAGCTCTGTGACTGTTTCTGCTCCCATGTGTCTAGTCCAACAACTTGTACCCACATTCTCAAGTCTACAGTCATAGTCCCCGACTGCCGAGGTTAGAGCCCAGAACATCGCCCCCAGAAGAAGCGAGTCAGGCTTTGGGAACCTAGATACTATAAGGCCTTCCCTTGGTGGTTTCACATTTTTTCTAACAAATATCGAGCACGTATGATAGGCCAAACGTATTTTCTGGATGTTATTGTAACACAGAAAACAACAAATTCCTGGCTTCATGGTGTTCACCTTCTAATTATTGGAGGAAGACAACAAGCAAGAAAAGAAGCAGCAGGTACTATGCCAGGTGCTGATAAGTGTGCTACAGAGAAGAAGGAGAATAGCAGGAGGATGTTTTAAATAGGGCAGTCAGGGAAGGCCACTCCGGCAAGTTGACACTTGACCTGTGAAATGAAAAGGATGTGAGAGTAGCTGGAGGAACCCAGGTGCAGTAGAAGCAACAGTAAAAGCAAATTCACTGAGGCAGATGCCTCGCAGAGGGAGGGGAGAACACAAAGAGCCCAGCCTGGCTTGAGAACAGTGGGGGCTGGAGACATCCATGGAAACCACACCAGGGTGGGTGAAGGCCATGATGGCCTTGCAATTTGTGTTATGAGAGTCACCATGAGATGCGTATTTGAGAAGGGTGAATGAGTAAATCTAGGGGACGTTTTGTGTGACTTCAAAGAATCCTCTTGTCATGTAAGGGCCCATGTGGGTTCCATTCCATTTACTTGCCCTTGACCTCCTTCCTTTCCCACTCACCTGGGCTTCATCCTTGATCATTTTAAATATTCATTGAATAGTTCACAATGACTCCCTCCCTTTGACCAACCTACCTGGAAAAGCCTAACCTTGGAAAGTCTCTAAAAATCTACTTCGACTGCTCTTTTACCCTGGCAGTTAAATTCTAAAGGGTAAAAACCAAAAATCTCCTAATCACACAATTTTCCCCTTTGTCTGTTTATGTTTTCTATACTTTACTGGATATTCGAAACTTCTTGCAAACACTTCTTTGCTGGAGTGAGAGGTAGCTATATTTTCTTTTTTGTTCCCCCAAACTGTTCATAGCTTCACTACTCTCCTCAAGGCTTCAATGATCTACCCTTCCCTCATTTTTAGAAAAGCATTTCCCTTTCTCCATCGAAAAGAATACCCAATCCATTCAGCATAAACATCCAACTCCCTGTGTAACCTTCTCTAATGATCTCACTGGACACTGACTTTCCCCTTCTACTCTCAAATTATGCGGATCTTCTACTCCAGAGCCAACTTCTTTTCTCTCCTTTTCACTCCCTACCAAAGTATTCTTTTTAGTAGGAACGGCTGTGGTGAAAGTAGTAATGATGATAATAACAGGTAAAATATACTGAACATCTATTATGTGCAATGTGACTAATATGCAGTATCTCAATTAATCTCACAATTATTAGTAACAATGTGCAGAGGTAATTGCAGCTTGCTCCCAAAGATACTACTGAAGTAGGTCCTCTTGATTCTGTCTTACCCGTCAGTAAGTCTCCCTGTGATTCCCTCCCTCCCCCTACTTCTATGTGTTTTGCCTCAAGTCCTTTTTCTCAGACTTAACATTGATGATCAGTAGGGTTTGGACCTTAGCCTCTTTCCTCACTTTATTCCTTCTTCTATCATCTTGCCATTTTAAGAATTTTAATTGCCCCTATATTGCCCAAATATTCCAATACAACCCTGAATTTCTGCCTCCAATATAGACTGACAGACCCAATCATCTCCTGGTTTTCTCTGCTTATTTTTGTATTTCCCTAGTTACATATAAGCACTGTGAGTATGTTTTTTCCTCAATCTCCTGTCCACAGAATGCATCCACGTGAACTCACATTTTCTTCTAAGTTTGTCCAGTCTCTTTTTTATTATAATAAAATGAAACAGCAATATATTATTTAACCTAGTTGCATTGCCAGTAACTAAACAGGCTTGTAGGATTTGTAGACTCAGATAAGGATTGTGGTTCTATGAGTCTTCCAGGTATGTGGAAAATAATTAAAAAGTAAGTCATCCAAAAATATTTTGCTCATCTAAGCAGTCTGCTAGAATCTCTCAGAAAGTTAAGTGTTAGCATTTTTAGTTACATAAAAATGGAAAATTATTTTTTCATTCTGAGTCATTATATTAAATATAATTTATTTTAGAGAAATATGAGTTGGTGGAGAATGTGGACATCCTTCCTTGTCAGGCAAAATTTATTGCCTTACACTGTTCAACACTTCATTCTATGTGAAACCCTGCATTTTTCCTGAGGAGAAAAATCAGTGTTCATCAGAACTGCCCAGAAGTCTGTGAACATGTATAAGGGTGTATGTTCTAATACTATTCTTATAATTGGAAGAGTTAAGTCTGTGTACTTATTTTGGCACTTGTACATATGTATGTATTTACATAAATATTGTATGTCAATGTGTATATATTCTTTTTTAATATGTACATACCAAATAAAAATTAATGTTTTCCTTTTATAGGATAGTCTGCTGTCTAAATAGGTATAAACAAACTTAAAACATGTACATTTTTCAACTATGAACAAAAATATCTGTTTTAATTTCTCTGAATAACTAAATTAAGGGAGATTTATTCTTGCTTAGCTCCACTCATCATTGAACTTCTCAAAGTCTCTAAAGTAATGGAGATCTGGTCATTGAATGTGTTCTATTACTGTAAGCCTGTGTTTCTCCAACATGGTATTTTGAATGTTGGCAAAAGCATTTCCTATCTAGGCTGTTTTTAATGAATATTTTTAACCTACATTGTTTAAGTTTATTTTAAAAAGAAACGTATATTCATAACCCAAGCCACAGGTCTACAATGTAGTTATATGTACAGTTTCCTGATACACAATAATATAAACAAAAATTAAAAAAAAATACTTCTATTCATTACTGCCTAAAATCATCTTATAAACTTATTCATTCATCTAACTAGTATTTATCAAGCATGTACGGCATGCCAGGCATATTATAAGACTCTGAAGATACAGCAGTCCAAGAACTGACAATACTTCGGCCATTACCAATAACACTGAAGTTATTAAGAAAAGCATTTTTCTCTTTATGATAAAAAGATGCACTCTATAACAAATGCCATAGGAGCAAAAGGCCAAATCTTTCTTTTCTTTTTAAAAAACTTGAGTATATGTGATACACAATGTTACATTAGTTTCAGGAGTGCAACAAAGCAACACAACTCTTTACATGTTATACTGTGCTCACCACAAGTGTAGCTCCCACCTGTCACCATAGACTACTACAATGCCATTGACTCTATTCCCTATGCTATGTGTTTTATTATCATGACTTATTCATTCCAGAACTGGAAGCTTGTAGCAACCACTCCCTTTCACTCGTTACCCATGTTCTGCACCCCCTCCCCCTGGAACAATCAGTTTATTCTCTGAATTTATAGGTTTGACTCCACTTTTTTATCTTCATTATTTTGATTTTAGATTTCAAACATGAGTAAAATCATATGGGATTTTTCTTTCTCTGTCTGACTTATTTCACTTAGTATAATATCTCTAGGTCCATCCATGTTGTTGCAAATGTCAACATCTCATTCTTTTCATGGCTGTATACTATTCCTCTGTGTATGTGTGTGTGTGTATGTGTGTGTGTGTGTGTACACACATTCTAATGTGTGTGTATACACCACACCTTTTCCTTTCTTCTTCTCTGTGATTCATGGGTTTCTGTAGTGATATCTTTAGCTTTTTTGTCCTCATTTTTTGTGCATCTCTTGCAGGTTTGGGGTTTGTGCTTAACACAACAGGTTGCACAACAACCTGAATATATAGCAGTCTATAGTAATAAGTTAAATGATCATATAAGTTCAAATACATTCTAAAAAAAAAAATTTCAACTCCCTACTCTGCTTTTTATGTATATGCTGTCATATTTTACATCTTTTTATTCATATTTTTTACATCTAATTATAAGCCATTTCTTTCACACTCAAAGAAGCCCCCTTAATATTTCTTGTAAAACTAGTTTAGTGCTGACAAACTCCTTTACCATTTGGGAATTTATCTCTCCTTCATTGTGAATGATAACCTTTCAGGGGTTGGTTGTAAGTCTTTTCCTTCCAGCACTTTGTATATATCATGCAACTCCTTTCTGACCTACAAAGTTCCTTTCTTTTTTTTTTTTTGAAAGATTTTTTTATTTATTTGACAGAGAGAGAGAGAGCACGAGATCACAAGGAGGCAAAGAGGCAGACAGGGGGAGAGGAGGAAGCAGGCTCCCTGCTGAGCAGAGAGCCTGATGCGGGGCTTGATCCCAAGACCCTGAGATCATGACCTGAGCAGAAGGCAGAGGCTTAACCCATTGAGTCACCCAGGCGCCCCTGGCCTAAACATTTTCTGCTGAACAATCAGCCAACAGCCTTATAGGGTTTCCCTTATATGTAACATTTGCTTCTCTCTTGGTGCTTCTAAAATTCTCTTATATTTTATATCTGACATTTTAATTATTATGTGTCCTGGTGTTTACCAGTATGGGCTCATCTCCTTTGGACCTTATGTCCATTTCTTTCTCTAGATTAGGGATGTTCACTTGGTATTATTTCTTGAAGTAAGTTTAATTCCCCCACTCTTTCTTTTCTTCTTCTGGGACATTTCTAATGCAAATGTTCATTTTCTTGATGTGATCTAAGAGATCCCTTAACCTATCTTACTTTTGAAAATTTCTTTACATTTTCATAAATGTAAAGTGTTTCTCATTACCTGTTTTCCAGGTCATGCATACATTCTTATACATCTGCTAGTCTACTGTTGATTCCCTCTACATTTTAGTAATTCACACAAGAATATACACGGGATGTCCTTTAAATTAAATTAATAAACATTGTGGATTTTGTTTAGACTATAAACCATTTTATTATGAGACAAATAAAGACAATAAGAAAAAAGAAGAGAAGGAAGAAGTATAAGGAAAATCCAGCAAAAATACCACCATAAAATTCTATTCACTGTTTGCACACTTATGCCAACAATTTAATGCCACACTTGTGATACAGCAATAGCTCTTTATTGATGTCTCCCTTGTAAATGTAACCTGGCATTTTTCAAACAGAACACTGGTTAGTTATAGAGGAAATGATATTTGTTTTACTTAACTATAAAATATCAGGACATGTTCTGGTCCATCAATATTCTGAAATGACCTACTGTCCCTGGAGGGTGGCACCATAACAAAAGGAAGGTTATTTCAGTGTTTAGATCCCATCATCTTGTTTCCCACACTCACACACAATCCCCATCTTTCCTATCATGTTACAGTAGAAAGTGATGGGTGGAAAAATGGACATCAACATTTTGATGTGCAGCCTAAAATATGGACGATTTAAGTTTAATTGTAGATTGTAAATGTGTATATTAGCATCTATCTATTTTTATTACCTAGCAGTTTGGTTTTCTTCCTCATGTTCTTTGGTATTGCCCTTGGAGAATTAGTTCACTTTCTCTTTATGAGATTATGAATTGCATAGGTCTATTAGGATAGTGCCAAGTAACACAGCTGACATGAATCAATAAAGTAATAGTGAAAGAAAAAAAAGTAAGTGAGAGTCAGAAGGGGAGACATAAAAAAACTTACAAAGAAAAACAAGTACTTATCAAGAAAGGAAGTCATATGACAATTCCAAATGAATAAGCAGGGCCTTTTCTTTTTTTAAATCAGACTTATTTCAATACTTACTAAACCTTATATATCTTTTTTTCCATTGAGAATATACTAAAGATTAGTTTGCTTTGCATTTGAGAAGAGAATATATTCTATAAGGCTTAGAAATCAATGAAAGTATACAAAATAATTTAAAATGAATTTGACTGTAATTCTTCTTTTTGCCTTATAAAACATTTGTATGTTTTGTATAATACCCATAGAATAACAATAATTTCTAATGGGTGGCTCAAATACAGCATAGATGATTTACCTAATAAATATTTTCTTAAAACACTTGATAAAAATTAAACCTTAAGTTGTATTTATGGGACCTAATCTCTAGACAAATAATACATTACTGAGTCTATCATTTGGCTTCTCAAACTTTATGCTACACAGATAATTGCCTGGAGATACTGTTAAAATGAGATTCCTAGTGTATCCCCATGCTTCCGATGCAGCGAATCTAGAAAGAGGGCCTATTCATTAGCACTTCCGCAAGCTCTCATGTGATTCTGATTCTGATGGTTCCATGTGTCACATTCTGAGTAACAGTGGACTAAGACATAATATTTACAAACCCTAAAAATGATTTCCTTATATTCAGTTCTGACTACATCGAATTATTTAACAGGTGGCAAAAAGGTGAACTATTATACAAATTTACCTAGAAACTAAATGAAAAAGAATTTTCCTTCTATCCAGGGTATAATCATGCACATATGGCTCCCACTGAGGAACATGAGCCCCTAAAGATTCAAAGGAAGTAAATTAAATTCCAAAATATGTGCCTCCAGCTACTTGTGAGATATGTAGACTAAGCACCTATGGTCATCTGATTTCAAAAGAAGAATTATTTTATTAATTACAGTATTCAATGAATGAATGAATTTTGGCTAATTTTGGATATACTTTAAGACTCAAAGTTTGCCAAAGTCAATAGAAGAAAAGCACACTTTAATAATTTGGAGGAAACATACTTGAAATAAATAAAGATTTCAATTTTATTATGACAACTGTCGCCACTTATTAGGCACAAGTCGTGCTTTAATAAAATGGTTATCATTTTTGGCATAGAATTGATCCATCTTGGACATGCATTTGTTGAAATAGGGAGATGGTGCTCCTCGGAAACATTTTTAATGATTCAATTATTTCTACACTTGGCAGTAAGTTGTTACTTTTCCCTCTGTCTTATTCACAGATGACACTTGGATTAATACTTGATGGGCCCATTTGTTACCTGGTCATCTGCTTTACAATCTTCTATTGTAAAAATCAGCATGTTCAGTTTATCTTGGTTTCTGTGGGGACAGGTTTTGGGCATTGTTTCCAATTCAATAATATGATCTCATATTTGACATGATTTAGAAAAACAAATGGAGGATTTCAGTGTATTTAAATACATCAGTGCTCAGGAAAAGCACCTCATCTCTTAGGACTTCAGAATTCCAGTCTCTGACTCTGGAGCCTCATCTTGGATAACAGGTAATACATTCATGTACAATCAAGTATGATGTCCTACTTTAATCTTTTGTTTGTTGGAACGACTTGAAAATCACTATAAAATATATATTACTGACTGATAATTTCTCATAAAGAGACAATTTAAAGACATAATGATCTGATATGAGGATATGAAGGTGAGTTCAGGATTTCAGCGCCTCTGAATTGACAGCGACCATGTTACAAAGAGAATGATGTGGAAAGATGAGGGAAATGCGCTCCATCATCTCTGCTGGTGGGATTTTCTAAAAGCCTTTTATCCTTCACTAAATTCATGACATCAACTTTGTTAAGAGTTACTTTTACCTTTCACTTAAAGTTGGAGTCTAAATTTTGTGAGAAAATGGTCTCTGAAGAGTGTCAGCTCTCCTTTGGCATATATGTGTATTTCAGAGTTTTAAGTTACCCTTTTTAAAAGTTACTTTATTCCCAGCACTAATTCATTTTCCATAACCTTCTCATTGTCATTTTCATCATTCAAAATAGGGTTTTTTTCTGCATAGTTAACATTGTATAAAGTACTATTTCATTTTAATAATTTTCACTTTCTTAACCCATTTTCATTTTATTTGTAATTTGGCTGAAAAAAAGTTTGTAGTATCTTAATAATTTTCACTTTCTTAACCCATTTTCATTTTATTTGTAATTTGGCTGAAAAAAAGTTTGTAGTATCTCGACTTTTTTCATTGTGTTCTTTGGGAAATATTTTTTCAAAGTCCTAAATCAATCAGTCTAGCTAGTTAGCTATTTATCCATCTATGGAAGATCACTTTCTGTGAGTTTCTCTCAATCTTCTACTTTCAATAAACGGCCAGAAACAATGCTAAAAGTTACATCCTATTTTGTATCATAACAATGATACAATATTTTTGTATATTTGTGTATTTTGAATATACAAATATGATACAATGATATATCATAACATATCATAAATCAGTCATAATTCATGACTGAATATTTGGTTTATGTAATAGATGATAAAAAATCTCCACCAAGAAATATTTAATTCCATAAACTGTCAAATGTCACAGTCCTGAGCTTACACCAGTGAGACAAAACAAGCAGATAAGGAGCAAGGAAAATGCCATCATCCCTGAGTTCTGCTTCATATGTTAAAGTAAATTTAGAGTTATATAACAGAAGAACAGTTTCTTCTATTTCTAGATGTAAGCTGTTACTTTAATCTATCAAAACTGGTGGTTGAAAAAAAAAGCCTTTGCCTATTATTTACCTTATAGTTTGAAAAATTTTATGTCTATGTCTTCAATTCGGAAATAAATAATCTACTTTACTTCTTCTACAGCAATAAAATTGGGTTCACTTGTATACAGAGAATTACAAATACATGTCAAAGAATCCCAGATCACATTAATTTAGTTGAGGGAGATAATATGGAGAATCAATTATTTTTACCGATGCAATTTCTCAAAGTATCTACAGATTTTGTACCTAAAACTTTTCAATTTGATTTTTTCCTTCCAAATATCATTCATTTTCAAGCCTGAAATCTGGCTCATTTTCACACACTCTGTTATGAAACCAGTCCCTATTGTTTGTCATTCTATCTTCTAAACATTTCTTTATACTCTGCCTTAACTCTCCTCATGTCATTCTGTGAGCCCCATAATCTTGCAACAATCTAAGAGGCCAGCCTGACTCCATTACTGTCCCCCCTACATGCTGAAGGGTGTCACTTCCAGCATGCTATCCTCCCCCTCCTTTGTGATTCTCGATTGGCTCCCAACACTTCTCCCTACTTATCCTACATAATCTAGCACAACCTTAGCTTTTGCTTTGCTTTAATGCCCTCATCCTCATGGTCTCTTCAAGTAGTCTCTTTTGGGTATTTCTATAGCACTTTATTTCCAAATCACAGCACTTATCTTTACTTAGCAATATCCCCTACCAGTTCTACGTTCCCTGATGTCAGGCAATGTGTTTCCATTGTCTTTTTCTTTCCTGTATGTTTCCCAGGGCTTTGGAGCATAGTTTGATCAGTAAATGTTTGACTTGTAAATGCAGGCATGAATGTGCTCCTGATTTTCATATATGCTTTCACAGGACTCAGCCAAATATGAAGATCTTTGTCTTTGTCTTTATAATGGCTCTCATGGTTGCCATGATCGTAAGTGTATCAGGAAATTTTGAATAATATGTTCTCAGTAGTTATCCAAAGATTCTCTTTATTTCTTGTGTGCTTACTCTCTCACTCTCTCTGGCAATTAGATACATAAATAAACATTATTAAAAAGAAATAATTATACTTTTCTAGCTAATCAAACAAGCTCTAGTGGATGTATCAAAAAAGTTGTTTATGGCATCACAGTATATCATTTTATTTTTTAAATTTTTTATAAGCATATAATGTATTATTTGCCCCAGGGGTACAGGCCTGTGAATCACCAGGTTTACACACTTCACAGCACTCACCATAGCACATATCCTCCTCAATGTCCATAACCCCACCACCCTCTCCCTATTTTTTAATAAAAGGACAGAAGTGCAAAAAATAAAAATCTAAGAACAGAGAAAAACATAGTACCAGACTCTTTTAGTATATACAGTATTTAAATATAAGTAGCTCTTAACATATATAAAACACATCCATATAAAAAAACACAGCACATATGTTTTGAGCAACTCTGAAGCTTAGGTTTTCAATATCTCTCCTATCCACACATGATAGATTTTCCTTCTTTTTATAAAGGCAAAAAAATTGCACCAGAAGGAGTTGATACTACAATGTAGAAAATTAATTATAGCAAAAACCTACTCTTTACTCATTTTAATAATGTCATTAAACAAACAAAAAAACTAGTTTAGTTTATCAGTTATGAAGCCTTTTTTCTTCAATTTGTTTAATCATAATTAAGGCAGTTTGGTGTATTTTTTATACTCAATTTCAAGTTATAAAATGAAGGTGTTCATTATTATTTTTTACTTTTTTCCCAGGGAGCTGATTCATCTGAAGAGGTAAGACATTTTCATTCATGGGTAAACTTGATAATGAAACCTGCATTAAGATTTAATCGCTTTTTCTTTTTTTTTGGTTTGTTTTTCTTTAGTGGAAATATAGGAACCTTTTTCCTCGCCCTGTAAGTATTCGCCTGATAATATGGTATAGTACAAACATATTTTCTCCTTGAGTATTTATTCTATATAAGGAATGAATACTTATCTCTGAAACATATCTATATAATGAATGGTTAAAGGACACATTGATTATATTTATTTATGGTACACTGGTAAAACAACCCAAGTCTTGGATAGTAGTAACAATTAAATAGAAACTCATAAGGGCAGCCTGAAGAGACCAACTATTCTCTTGGGATTTAAGTATCTCTGTCTGGCAAATAATTGCCTTGGCCAAAGAACTGTCAAAATTCTAATTCTATTATGTATAACATATGCCTAATGGAGCATAGAGGCTGCTAAAAGCACATATGAGATGGTAAATGTCCACCTTCTGATTCTTTTGGAAGGCGATGAAGCCATTAGATTAATGTAATTTACCATGTTAAAATAGATAGAAAATTTCATTTCTTTCTTTTTTTTTTTTAGATTTTTAAAATTTATTTATTTGAGAGAGAGAGAGAAAGAGAGAGCATGAGCAGAGGTGGGGAGGGACACAGGGAAAGGGATAAGCACACTGTCCCTGAAGCAGGGAGCCCATCTTGGGGCACGATCCCAGGAACCTGGGAGCATGATTTGAGCCAAAGGCAGATGCTTAACAGACTGAGCCACACAGGTGCCCCCTAATATTTTTCTTAATGAAATGTACATTGATATCCCTTATTATTTTGACATGCCCTATCAGTGTGATAAGGTCTCAAAAAATTTTTAGTAATATAGTATGTAGGTGAGTTTAAATGACACCAAATAAGAATAATCAGAAGGAGAGATGAAGAATGTCTGGATTAACAGAAGCTAATATTAAAAAATATGGGACTTCTACGAGATAGTAAGCGTATTCTAAGTCAAGAGTCAAAGTAGCTCCAGGGGCACCTGGGTGGCTCAGTGGGTTAAAGCCTCTGCCTTCAGCTCAGGTCAGGATCCCAGGGTCCTGGGATCGAGCCCCACATCGGGCTCTCTGCTCAACGGGGAGCCTGCTTCCTCCCTTCCTCCTCTCTCTCTGCCTGCTTCTCTGCCTACCTGTGATCTGTGAAATAAATAAGTAAAATCTTAAAAAAAAAAAAAAGTAGCAATTCCACCTAACCTGGAATTAGTAACTTTCCTTCTCTCTGGAATATTCAAGGATGGCAAGTAAGAGCTTAGATGTAATATTATAAAGAATATGTAAACCTTTTATACGTGGTTGGCTATAATCAGTGGCTCCATGCATATTATAAAATGTGTGACAAAACTGTCAACAAATAGCAAAAAGTAAATGCTTTCTCATTTTAAACTTGTTTTAAACATTTCTTTTCAAAAAAGTGAAAACCTGGGGCACCTGGGTGGCTCAGTCAGTTAAGCGTCTGCCTTTGGCTCAGGTCATGATCCCAGGGTCCTGGGATTCAGCCCCTTGTTGTGTCCAACTCCCTGCTCTGTGGGGAGCCTGCTTCTTTCCCTCCTTCTGCCCCTCCCTCCAATCCTGTTCTTTCTTTCGTTCTCAAATAAATAAATAAAATCTTTTTTTTAAGTGAAAACCTAACCAAACCTTAGAAAAAAACAATCACATAGATGGCATATAAGTTCCTATCAACCTTAATAACTAAATTTTTAATGGAAATTATTTTGAAATATTTGCATATTTTCTCAATAATCCGCAACTGTCCCTTCATTTTGTTTGTATACAGTATCCACCAACTTGGCAGTATCAACCTTATCCTAGGCCTCCAATAAATTATCCTTATCCTTATCCTGATCCTTATCCTTACCCTTATCATTATCCTGATCCTGATCAGTAACCCCAGGACACGATTACAAAGGTAAGGTGTAACATTTCATAGTAAATGTTGTAGTAACATTTCATATTCTTTAGAAGTATCAGTGGTGATATTAAAACAAGAATAAACAAAACCAAAGCATTAAACCAAAAGCAGCCCCAGTTTAGGAAATGGAGCCTGGTGTAGCTCTCTTAAAATGCAATTATTTACCTAAATGTTTCTGAGAGAAAACTTTTGTCTTGGTGTCATGAAAGGGCTAGGATTTGAGGATGAGAACCATTGTTGGCAATTGTTTATGACAATTACTATTTCATGACCTTGAACTAATCCTAATCTTTTCTGAATTTCATTTTCTCATGGGCAAAACAGGCATTTGATGCGATTGAACCAATTCATAGAATTGGTGAAACTTAGAAAAACATTACTTAAGACCTTAATCAGAATGGCTGTAATATGGTTGCAGGCCATCCTGCCCCTACATCTGTGCCTAATATTATTTAAGACTTTATCTTCTAAAATGTCATCTTGGGAGCAGCTGCACCAGCACCTCCTGGAAAATGGTTGGAAATGGAGAGTCTAAAGCCTCACTCTGACCTATGCAATCAGAATCTCCATTTTTATAAGATTCAGAATGCAATAAATTTTGAAACTTTTCTTCGGGAATTCTGAGCAGTTAGAATAGTGACAACTGCTCTAATACACTACCAACAAGAAGGAAAGAAAATATTACCAATTTCTTTTTAGAATGTCAATTTTATCTAAAACGACATTACATGTTCTAAATTCTATGAAAGATTAAATAATTCGGTATAAAATAAAGCATTTGGAGGGGAACGAAGAGTGCCCTACAATTCAGAGTTAAATAGTTCAGAGGATTTCAATTATTTTTAATTACACATGGAGCATTCATTCCCAGGGATTCCCTGTTGCCATTAACAACAGGGCAAAGAATCTGAACTTGCCCTGCTAAGCATTAGGTAATTGCTGAGTACATAGAACGAGAAAGGGTGTACCAAAAACATTGTTTGGGAGAGATTAATATGGATGAATTGAGTAGGCCATCGTTAAGTGGAAGGGTTGTGGAACTGAAGTGGGTTGGTGATAGAAAGATGCCGGGGAAATACGAGAAAGAGATCCTAAGAAAAGACAGTAAATGGGCTTGGGGATCCATGAATGAGACCAAGTCAGAGAAGGAGGAAAAAAAAAGGAAATGGATGTAAATTGTCAGAATTGGATTAGCAAGTTCACTGCCAAGCACTGTGCCTTTCAGAAAGAGATAGTGCTCTGCCTTGCCCATCTTTGTTGGCTTTTATTGTCATTCTTCAGGGAATTCTGCTTGGTGCATACCTTTTTGTTTGTTTGTTTCAGTAGGGATGTTAAAGACTGGCTATGTTAAGGTGGAAAGACAATAGCAGTTAAGTTGAAAAGTGACAAGGGGAGAAAAAAAGACAGTCGAAATTCATTCAGTCAGTTTTTCAATAACGATTCAGCATGTTTTAATTCTCCAAAGTAGTAAGAAAAGTAACCCCTTGGTATATATTTATAGTTTCTTCAGAACAAAATCCATCGCATGGGGAGAACCCTTAAATCTCAGAAATCTGCAAGTGTCTCAAAATCCAACAGAAAAGGTTTTTCCTTTACAGGCTAAAGAGAAGTCAGCAAAGATTAGCAGAAACGTTTGAGGGGAACTGGGTAAGCCGTGGGAAAGGACCAGTAGGATCTGACACAAAGTGCCCACTGTGGTTAGCGGATCCTCTGGATCAGTGTTTGATAAAGGGCACACTCCATCTTTAGTGCTTGTTCGGACTTGGGGCAAGCAGAGCTCAGAGCCAGTAGGAAGGAGAGAAGCCCGAGGAGCATTTCATCTGGACCAAGCAAAGGGTACCAAATGGACACCTGTGAACACTTGGTCAGTGCCAGAGGAACGTAACTAGATACAACTCAAAGCCAGGAAAGCAAAAGGGTATCAGCAATGACTTGATGTGTAGCTCAAATTTAATAAAAAGAATGTTTTCTCTTTCTCCACAGGCTTGGCAGAAGGTCCCATTTTCTCTTACTCATGATGATTCTTCCCATTCAGAAATCCTTCACCCATCTAGTCCCATTTATTAGCCCCAATATAACACATTCACCCAAAATTGTTTTGAAAAATAATTTTTAAAAGTACAGTATTATTTGCATTATGTTATACATTATCTCACTATTTAAAAAGGATTAGACCCATCAATAATTTCTAGCTTTTCCAAAACAAAAACGAAATCCCATCAAATAATGTTATAGGAACAATACACACCAGAGATTAATAATCAATATTTTTAAAATAATAGTAATAGTAGTCTCTGAACTATTTGAAATTTTCTTTTTTCCTCTATGTTAATAGCATTATAAAAATTTAAAAAAAACTTGTCGTGCATAATAAATTGATTTATCAAGCATATACTGCTACTCCGATTGTATTTGTTTCCAGCATAGCCATGACAGATTATCAAAAATTTATGCTCTCATCGTTCTGTAGTCAGAGCCTCATTCTTTCTGACAGCTGTGGTGTATAGTCCTTCTTCACCTCTACCTAGTTTCTAGTAATTTATTGGCCATCCTGGAATTCCTTGGCTTGTAAATGCATTATTTCAATCTCTGCCTCTCTTCTCCCAAAGCAGTCTTCTCCCTCTGTGAGTCTCTCTTCTTCTGAAGACACCAGTCAAATGGATTAAGTCTCCAGTCCATTCCAGTATGAACTCATCATAACCAATTACATCTGCAGTGGCCCATATTTCCAGAGAAGGTCACATTCTGAGGTCTTGGGGTGAGGACTTTAGTATATAAAGTGGGGTGGGACACAACTGAACCCATTCCACACAGCTGAATTTTCATTCCCAATACAATTTTTTTGCAACTGTTATAAGTCAATGCTTATAATATACTTCACTATATCAATATTTCCAAAGAAAAGACATTCAGTGCTGTTTCATAATCTTCTGGGACAATGATTATGGAATAAGTAGTTTATGACATGCTTGCATGGTTATTTAAGGGGCATGAAACAATCCCATTTTAATTTTGAAACAGTCTATACTAGAAGACATTCCAGTTCATGCAATTTATATGAAATCACTAGAATACTAATCAAAATCTTGCCTTTAATTTTACAAATACTCCTAAGGAAGGAGGCACTTTTAACAAGTCGCTGGAAAGAAAGTCTTTCAGCTATACAATATTTGTAAATATTGACATCTTAAAGTATACAAATTATGCTGAATTACAATTTTTATGAGATAGAATGTTTTATTCACCAAAATTCATGGAGATAAGGCTTCTCCTCTGGAGCAAAACAGCCAAAACTAAAGGCAAATCTTTAACCCTCGGCGGGGTGCCCACAGCAGGGAGAACGATGTGGGACCAAATACATTTGCAAGGAACAAAGGGAGGGTGTTAAGGCTCAGAAGCTGAGGGAAGAACCAGAGATAGGAGTTGGTAGAATGCTGAGGGACTCCTGGGTGGCTCAGTGGGTTAGGCCTCTGCCTTCGGCTCAGGTCATGATCCCAGGGTCCTGGGATCGAGCCCCGCATCGGGCTCTCTGCTCAGCAGGGAGCCTGCTTCCCCCCCTCTCTCTGCCTGCCTCTCTGTCTACTTGTGATCTCTGTCTGTCAAATAAATAAATAAAATCTTTAAAAATAAAAAAAAAAAGAATGCTGAGTTGTGTGTATTGTGTGTTCCTCCTGAACTACCTTTTGGCTGTCCACCTTACACACTTTGGTATAAAAAGATTCTGAAATTTAACAAACCTAAAATAGAAATTTTTGTTGTTCCTGAGTCTTAGTGAATTTCACCTTATACTGGGACAGACATTAACCTGAGATAAATCAGTGATTATTTTTTTTCTCCTTTGCCCTTTACTCTTTACATAAAACCAATGTATATCAGGTCTGTGTTGAGGTCTTTTTTTTTTTAATCTCCTTCCCCAACAACTATACACATGCTCCTTTCTTTTTTTTTTTTAATAAGATTTTATTTATTTATTTGACAGATAGAGATCACAAGTAGGCAGAGAGGCAGGCAGAGAGAGAGGGGGAAGCAGGTTCCCCGCTGAGCAGAGAGCCCGATGCGGGGCTCGATCCCAGGACCCTGGGATCATGACCTGAGCCGAAGGCAGAGGCTTAACCCACTGAGCCACCCAGGCGCCCCCACATGCTCCTTTCTGATGTTCAGTCCCAGGCTCATGGGGCTTCCTCACACTTATTTGTACTAACCAAAACTCAGCAGAGGACTTAAAAGAAACCCTCTGCAGATCTCCAGAATTCTTTCTTTGGGCAGTTTTCTCCTGCCTTTGAGATGTCTTCCTTCTTGGTATTCTGCTATGTTAATTATAGATTCTTGCTCCGCTGATCTCAGCTATTTCTCCTCAAGTCAAGGGAACTGTGGATTCTACTTAGGCACCACATTTCTATGCTACAGTTTGTAAATTCTCTCCAGTTAACAAGCTGGGTCAGTCATAGGATTTATCTTGCTTTTTGTCTCTTTCCTCAAGTATTACATCCTAAATTTGTATTATATATCTTAATATTGATGTATTATATATTATGTTGTTTTTTCCAGTTTATTAAGGCAGAAGGATGAATATAGTTTCTGACATACAATCATCACCAGAAGCCAGAAGATAAAAGTCTCTTGAAGTCCTTAAAAGCCCTAAAATTCCTGCATTATCTAGCCCTTTTGGCTTCTCTGATCCCAGTTCCACCAAATAGCCTCAACTCCAACCACATTGTCCAGTTTGCTGTATTTTTTAAGACCCGGCAGATGTGTTCCCATCTCACAGACTGGAATGGAGTGGGCTTCTCTATCTTTATACTTCACTTTTTATTTCCTTAAAATTTTTACTCCTATGCTCAGGAAGGTATCTCATGGCCATGTTACATACTATTATAAACACACCCCTTCCAAAACTTCTAGGGATGCCTGGGTGTCTCAGTGGGTTAAAGCCTCTGCCTTCGGCTCAGGTCATGATCCCAGGGTCCTGGGATTGAGCCCCGCATTGGGCTCTCTGCTCTGCAGGAAGCCTGCTTCCCTTCCTCTCTCTCTGCCTGCCTGTGATCTCTGTCTGTCAGATAAATAAATAAATAAATATCTTAAAAAAAAAAACCTTCTAATCTTCTTCCCCCATACCAACTTTCTCTTAATGTCTATCACTATCCAACCACCTACCTATTATTTATCATGTTTGTTACATCTGCTTCCAGAGTAAAACTCCCATGAAATCTGAGATTTTTGCTGTTGTTGTTCACAGTCTAAAAGTGCAGGAAGAGTTGCCAGCGTCTATTGAGCACTCAGTAACTATTAAGTACTACAGCGTCTATTAAACACTCAGTAACTATTAAGTACTACAGCGTCTATTAAGTACTCAGTAACTATTAAGTACTACAGCGTCTATTAAGTACTCAGTAACTATTAAGTACTACAGTGTCTATTAAGTACTCAGTAACTATTAAGTACTACAGCGTCTATTAAGTACTCAGTAACTATTGGCAAACTGCAGTTACATAGCAGCTTTTATCTTCATATTCATTCTCATATATTGTTTTTAAGATAAACCATTTTATGTAAAAAAAAAAGAATTGTGTTTCTGTGATATTTGCAGAATATTTTCACAGCTGTGTTCAAATTTGAATTTGATCTGGAAGACCACAGAAATGTATCATGTACCCCCCAAGAAAAAGTGGGTGGGGCATTCCTGGTCAGAGGCAAAATGGGGAGTCAGAGAGATGTGAACACCCATGTTGTTCTAAGGAAAGAGTGTGAATGACACCTAATGAGCAGCAAGAGTTGTGGCCACAGAGCTCCGCTGTACAAAATTCAAATGGCCTTGAGGATGATGTGAAATATCTTCAATTTTACATCAGACATGATAAGGAGCCAGAAAAATGTTTTTAGCCTAAGTTACCTGATTTATCTATTATGTTAAAAAGTTTTGTGAGGGTGTGATAGAAAACATATTTTGGAAAAGACTGATAAAACGTTGGAGATCAATCACAAAGCTAGAGGGTATTGTCCATGCATCAAATGGGAAGACATCCAGGGTAGAGGCAGTGGGCCGGGAGGTTACGGAGAAGAAGCTGTGAACGTGGAGGGTTTCCAGAAGCTAGAGGGTCAGTGAAAGAGTGAATTAATGGCATAAGTGGTGGGGAGTACAGCCTGAACAATGCCATCTGAGATAACAGAAAACTGAAGATCATTGCAGACTCGAGGAAATGAACAAAGCAAAGATTTATGAGAAAGAAGTTAACCACAAGTGGAAAGTCTTAGATGAAAAAAGACAAGTAGATGGACACTCGAAGTAAATTGTAAGTCATAGAAAACTGCTTTGGTTTTAAAGAAATGGAAAAGCATGGTTGCATGGGTGCTAGTCTCTTTGAAATGAAAAGTAATAAATAAGAGTCAAGAAGACGACTGAAGAAGCAAGCGAGGCTGAATGTAAAATTAAAGATATACTAAACACCACAACATACCAGATGTCCGGGTCAGGGCTGGAGATGCCAGATGGCTCACTCAGGTTTCTGGGCAGAAGAGTAAGTTAATGAAGTAGCTCCGTAAAAGGCAATATGACTAACTGGCAGCAACAAAGCAAACATAAGATCAACCTCAATTTTTTAAATGCTGGAGAATCTGGCATCAAGAGAAATCAGTTTGTGAATGGCTGCTAAAGTCCCCGTACTGGAATTGTCCTTTATTGTTTACAAATATAGTAATACATGAGTAAATTTTTAGATAAACTCGTACACAAAATTATGTTTACATAGTGGAGGTTCAGCCTTTGCCAGTGAACCAGCAAACGGGCTTTCCAAACACGACTATACGTGCAGCAAGGTCTCATCCTGGTGGC
This sequence comes from Taxidea taxus jeffersonii, assembly GCA_003697995.1. NCBI lineage: Eukaryota > Metazoa > Chordata > Mammalia > Carnivora > Mustelidae > Taxidea > Taxidea taxus. Next base: position 22,661 of record RCUC01136924.1, read on the forward strand.
TCGGAGGCAAAACTTATTTAGTTGTGTTTGATTGGCTCACGCAACATTTCAAGCATTTTTAATCAGTTCACAATATTTGAAGAGCAGATTCATATAAATATTCAACTATTTTCCTATCTTTCAAAATTAGAAGATGCGCCAAGATAGGGACATTAATTATATAACTCTAAATTTACAAGAGAAAGTATTAACTCTGTTCTTTCACAGGAGGCTTGCTCTCTTAGTTAACATATGCTCCTACCACATCATTTTTTTTCATACCTGATCCTACTTTATACAGTTAGGTCACTTACAAAGTCAATGCAGTTTTTTTTTTTTTAATAAATTTGTGACTTCTGCTTTAGTGGTTTCCATAAAATATCTATCTACTTTATACTTATTACCAGATTTTAAGAATCTTAACATTAGGTTAGATAATGCTATTATCTTTATCATCATTATAGCATTTTTATAGAAGCGAAACCAGAGAGAAAAGAAAACAGAATTCATTCCGGGAGCACCTAGATGGCTCGGTCAGTTGAGCAACAAACTCTTGATTTCATCTCGGGTCATGGTCTAAGGGTCGTGACTGAGATCCAGCCATGATTCAGGCTCTGGGCTGAGCATGAGCCTGCTTAATATTCTCGCTCCCCTCTTCCATAGTCCCCTCTCCCACTCTCTTTCTCTCTCAAATAAATGATCTTTTTTAAAAAAGAATTCATTCCAGATATTTATTCAGGATATTTGACTGCTGGAAAGGCATTACAGAACTATTTTGTCCAAAACACCATATTCTTGTGTAGGAAAGGAGGTGCCAGGAGAAAAAGAAAATTAAAAAAAAA